>JAGDQP010017486.1:0-38432 GCA_022664845.1 Lepisma saccharinum | reverse complement strand
CGACACAGCTTTCTCACTTAGCATGAGCTATTTGTCATCTCAGAATTTATTTTCTTACTCCGTGTGTGCCTTCCAGTTTCTTCCACATGACGAAGGAAGTACATGAAGGATTAGTCAAAGTTTTTATAGACCCTGCTTACGCACTTCAGGTGTGGCGAAACTTGACCTATGTTGCTCAATCCTATAGTATTTCACTCTAGTAGAGTATTTGCAGTTCGCAGAAAAAAATAGGTAAAGCTAAAAAGCATGAAATTTGACATTTTAATTCTTCTTAATTCCTGTCTTTATTGTACCTTCATTTCTTTTTGGATACAATCAAATTACAAACAACTATGATCATATCTCAATACATTCAATATTACAATTCATTTAATCTTTAATCGCTTTACACAGCAAACGCTCTAATATCCAAAATTAATGCCAGTTTTTCAATATCTTCCAATAATCTTTACATTCTTATTAACTAAGTAAAACCTCAAAACGTTTCAAAAACTTCTATCGCATAAGCTTATCAGAAAATCCGTAACGTTATCCAAGACCAATATAATAAGTTGGATACTCACAACATAACCATACAAGTCAAACCTGACGTCATAGTTATGTGTACATTATAAAGGTTCCTCATTTAGATCGTCCATCGTACAATTTATGTCAACTTTTGTTTTAACATTTTAACATTTCATTTTAACATTCAATAACATTCTTTATAACCGTACAATAATAACACAACGATAACATTTCTTAGTACGTATTTTCATACGTAAAATACGTACTTGCCATATCAGAGCCAACGACATATTCGCGCATTCCATTGACGTTCCTCTTTAACGTACCGAAGGCATTTGTGATCCGTATAAACCCAAAAGGCTTTGCATTTCAGAAACTGTGAACAATTTTCAATTGCGTAGACGATAGCCAGGCACTCCCTTTCCGTTACCGAATATCTTCACTCAGCATCTTTTAATACTCTACTAGTGTATTAAATAATTTCCTTGTCCTCAATTTGACCTTGACCCAAGTCACTCGCAATCCAATAGAGGATGCATCTACTACAACGTAGAATAGCTTTTCGAAATCAGGTTGAGCAAGAGCCGGGGCTGTTATCAATTTGTTTTTCATACTTACAAAGGTTTGTTGTTCATGTTGTTCTAACCAGTTCCATATTTCACCTTTTTTCAATAACCTGTAAAATGGCTCCATAAGTATAGCATATTGACTGATAAATTTTTGTCGCCAGTTACACAGGCAAAGCCACCTTTGAATTGTTTTTTGGTATATGTATAAGTATATTTAATAATCGCTTCATTTTTTCTTGGATCAATAGAGACACCGTTACCATAAATAATGTGTCCAGAAATGTTATCTTAGTGAGCGCAAATTTGCATTTTTTAAATTTGATAGTAAGTTCCGATTTCTGAAGTGTTCTCAGAGTATTAATACGCATAAGGTGTTCGTCAAACGTTGATGTATAACAACATAGGTCAACAATATATACATTCATCCATGGACTTTTCTCAAAAAACATTGAGTTCATCATTGAAATAAAAACGGAAACGGAACTCACTAAACCAAATGGAAGCTCTCTAAATTTTAACTGAAAATTCCCAAAGCCAAATGCTGTACGTGACCGACTACGCTTGGATAGCTTAACTTGGAAATAAGCTAAAGAACTCCGAGCTTAGACAAATACTTTCCTCCGGCATAACTTGACAGAAGGTAGGAAATATCATCTACTTGGTTTCGAGGACTGGTAACATATTTATTTAATATTCTTAATTCGAGTATAGATCTTACCGTACGATCGGCCTGATCCACTAAGTGAAGTGTATTATTATAAGGACTATTCATCCTCTGTATCATTCCCCATCGTTCCCATTTCTCAATCTCCGCTATGACTGCTTCATGTTTTAAGTGGGATATAGGGTATTGTTTCGAATTGATAACATAATTTTAAATCATATACAAAAGTATTATGTACTCCTGGTCGATTGTTGAATATATCTTGATAGCGTTTACAGTACTGATAATAATTTAAATTTTGAATTATCATCTAGGGAAGGTATATCCATAACCGCTTTAGTAATTCCTTCCTCTGATGCCTGAGTGTTTTCAAAAGGTTCGTCTACTGGCCCTAACGCTTGATCGAGCAGAGGACAGGCCATCTCCACCACTCGTTCAGTTAGTTTAAAGAATGGTTCTGGAGAACAGAGGCTTGACCCATTTGATCCATCGCTACATGGTCACCTAGGGGAATACCATTGTTCCTCTGTTCATTATTATTTCGGCCTAACTCTCATCTGGATTCCGTTGTCAATAATTATTTCTGATTATTCTCATACCTCGATGATTGATTAGAATTACAGGAGGTGATCTGTTGTCTTATAGGATTCCTATTTTGGTTTCGACTATTCCAACTTTAATTTCGATTTTTATTTCTGTAATATCTATCAATTCGATTGAACTCACCATTCCGATAATTTGACATGTCAATCGAACGGAATTCATTATTCCTATTTTGATTACTTATGCGTGCATCTACTTGTCTTACTCTCTCAGAGTTCCTAATGTATCTACACTCCTAATTTTGCCTGTCAATTTCACCATATTTTCTCATGTATTTTATAAAAGCTTCCAGATCTCCATATTCTACTACCGCCAAATCCAATTCCATCTTCTTAGGCAACATATGCATAATAGTTTTGACCAATTCGGGGTCATTTATAACTTCATCTATATTTCTAAACTTCTCTATTAACATATATACCTGGTTCATAAAATTATGTATATTTGTCCAATCGATCCTCTACCTATATAACTCATTCTTCTATTAATTTTCTCTGTACTAGCGAATTCTTGAAGGAAAAGACAACAGATATCCCGATAAGTCCGCATACTTGCTTTTTTACTCTGTAACCACCCAGATGCTAAATCTGTAATAACCTTACGTAATAATGTAAGGCATTTCTTTTATTAATTGAGCCACAAAACACATTTGCCATCCATTCAATTCTCACATGTTGTCCTTAGCATTACTTTCATCATCGCTCGAATAATGACGATGATCACCTTGTTCGACCTCAGCTATTCTTCTACTTCGATGCGCTTAATTCGTAACTCCCTCATCAATTCGAGAAACGAACCATTCATCTCACCTTATGTCCAATTCAGACACATTACTTTGTGGAACTTACATTATCGCGTGCTGTTAATGGTAACCTCATCAACTGTTCTGGGTGTTGTCGAATTTCTGTTAACTTATTATTAAGAACATCAACATCTACTCCTTTCGCTTCCACCTGAACTTTCTGTTGTTGTAGTTCCTCACTCTGTTCACGTGCGCTGTTCTTCGAGCTCATTTAGACGTCTAACTGGTTCTTTCAGAGCATCTTGGAATATTCTTGTCAAAATCTCCTATATTTCTCTTATTATTATTCTTTTTCTCTTCTCCTCTTCCTTTCGTTCACGTTCTTTCCTATCTCTTCTTTCTCTCGTTGTCTTTCTCTTTCTTTCCTATCCTCTTCTTCTTCCCGTTCATGTTCTTTCCTTTCCCTTCTTTTTCTCGCTGTCTTTCTCTTGTATTCTCATCTTTCCATTGGTCCATTAATTGAGAGTTATCCGTCTTTCTAAATTCACATAGATCAGACCAAAATCATCGTTTCTAGTTCCTTGGATAATAGGCTCTAAAACTGCACGTTGATTTTGAACTTATGTCTGACTTTTAGAATTATTGGTCCCATTCAATAGTTCTTCCTGCTTATTTCAACGTTCCTTCAAAAATCTTGTGCTACGTTTAGGTATATCTCCCTCTTAACTAGAGCTTAATATTCCTTCTTGTACTTCGTTCCCCACGATGCTGATAGCCATAATGTAAACACCTGCATATCGTAATATACTGTTGCTTGGGAAAATAGAGCAATTATACACGGGATATTGGATTATGACCCATAACCATTTTATTACAAAACTGTACATGTTAATAAAAAGAACGTACGGAACCAAGCACCTTTTCTTATTTAATACAATGGAAGTATTCAAGAAGCTCCGGTCTCTACAGCAGATTGGAGTATTAGGACTTAAATGTGTCCAGTAAAGAGCCTCTACCCCGACAGCAGGTAGTTGCTCTTATATGCAACACTCCCGACAGAAGAGTGTGAAGGGAAGTCACTATCCCGATAGTGGATAGTATAGAATGGGTTTCACTCCCGACTGCAGAGCGACAAAGGTTTAAGGTGATCATTCCAGGGCAAAGAATGATGCCGTCTTCTATGTCGGTCCGCCTTTTATTCTCTTTCTTCGGCTCCTCTTGTAGATGGCACTAGTTGATGTGACGTCTTCGTCTGTCTCCGGTTTAGCGTCGTCTGTGTGTTGTTTGCTTACACTTTAGTACGTGCCAGCTGTCTTCTGTCCACGCTAGATGCCTCATATCCTTACAATAGAGGGTTTTTCCTAAACGTACACTTCAACTCCTATTTTCTTTTCTACCGGAAGATCCTCCTTTAGTGAAGGATACATCGGGTCCATCCTTCGCGTCCTTCACCGCGGCATCCATCTGTGTAGCTTTCAATTGTTTCATTTGGAAACTAGCGCCACCTATGAATTGACAGATGAAAAAGGCAACTGGGCTTAAAAGCGAGGAGGCAGGGGGAAGTGACCTCGCGTGGAAACCAGTTGTGTGGGAAGGGTAGTCCCGCGCGATTAGCATCTTGTCTCCCATTGTTGCATTGTATCAATGGAGTTAGTCGTTCCTTTCTTTGTTTGTTAATTGTTTCGTGGTATTTGGGAGATTCTGGCATGCGGTATGCAGTTGTCATTTGCAGTAATAATTGTTTTAAAACAAGAAAATTTACAGGGAAGAAATCATTTGCTTTAGACCTCCTTAAAGTGTGAGAGAGGATCGTTGCAAAATCAAAATAAGTTTTATGTCAAAGAACTATTCTTAGTAGACATCACGTTGTAGGTGGTCCTTCATTCTCTTCTGCTTTTATGCAAAAGATAGAAAATACTACAATAAATGATTTGATGTATTGCTGTTTTGTTTTAATATCGCGTTTGATTTCCTCTTGTTGAATTGAATTGAAGTATAACTTTAAGCGTCTTTGAATCGGACCGGCATATGGTAAAGGAAAGAATGGGATTTTTTCTTACGTGCCATTCCGGTATTCGCTTTGTAAAGAACGGAACCCTGGACAATATGTCAAGATGGTCGCCATGAGGTTCGAACTTGAACTTTAATTATGACTTTCAGGCATCTAAGGCTCAGGCTGGGGAGGGGAAAGGGTGCGGGTAGGTGTCTGCCAGGGCCTAAGTTGAACGTACCATCCTGGCATTTGCTTCGTATGACTGACGAAAACCTCAGTCAGGATGGGAAGGAGTCGACCAGAGCCTAAGCTCAAGCAAGGTACCAAACAGCATTTGCCTGATGTGACTGAAGAAAATCCCTGGAAAAATCTGTCAGGATCATCTGTCGATGGTATCGAACCTAGGACCTCCAGAATGCGAATTAAGTACTCTACCAGCTATTTTGCCAGCCCCCTGTGTGGGGTTCACCACAAAGTTTCAAGAATACTCTAAACTTTTTAATTCATACGGTCAAAAATCGATAGAAACCGTGCATGACCCCTCCTTGACTTTACACCCCCAAACTGAAAATACTGGCGAAATCCCTGCGGTCTACCAACTGAACTATGGCCACTTCGTGCTTTACAGAATTTCATGAGATTAAACATAGAATTTCATAAGATGCGCAGTATCCATCTCATGTACATTAATGATGTCACTTGCAGCTGTATTCGGCCATTAACACAGGATATGCGGATATTCAGGACAGTTCTTCTTGTTCATATTATTTACTTAACATACTATATAAATTGTTCTATTGAGGTATAGAAAATGTTACGAAATTGATTTCAAATAATATGCAGTTACTCTGTAAACATGACAGCAATTTGTTGCAAGTATCACGTTGTTGATACTTTCTATAGTATCACTTCTTTTGCACTGCATTTTGAACGTTTCGAAACCTTTTCGCTAATTTATCAAGATAATAATACAACTTACATACAGCACTGAAACAGTTATGTGTAGCTGTTCCCTGGAAAGTCTCCCAAAGAGAAGAACGGGGAAAATTGCAATTGTAATGATAGATCTGATCACTGGTCGGTACAAGTAATGAATAAATAAGGAATATGACCAAGAGCGCTCATGTTAAGATTTTCAGGGAGGCAAGGACAGCACCCATACCATACCGCCTTCTTTTTGTTTTGACTGACGCGATCCCCTAATTTTGTGCCATATTAGTTTAATTATCTCCGACTACGGAGAGGGGTGTACGCCCCCTTGCCCCCTAATGGGCGTCCTTGAATATGACCATGTAAACCATTGTCTTAAAAATACGCGCTGTACAGTATCCCTCGAGGAGAAGAGAGGGTAAAACTCACGCGATCAAACAAAGCATCTTCGAAAAGAGTACAACTGCGTAGTTGTTTGCGTTTCTAATTATTTGTGCTTTCCAAAGATGTCGCTATATTCGCAAAGTGTACAGCGTCCAAAATGCTTCCTCTGAACCGTCCTTCTGAAGGTTTCTTCACTTGACTCCTTTGGTTTCTCAGCATAAGGAAGGAAGGAAAGAAAGCATTTAGGATTGGAACATAGTCTTCTATTAGAATAACCTAGTCCGGTTTGAAAAACAAATCCTTTTGCCAACTAGCTCTCAAGCTTGACCTAAGTTGTATTTAAGACTCTTTCACGGAGTGATTTTTTGGCCCTAAGATTTATGAATAGTGGCGTCATAGGATAAGAACCATTCACCAAGATGTCCACTTTGCTGGCGGCAAGATGGCGGCTTAATGGATGGAAGCCGCTGAAATTCTTAGTGTTTAATTTGCTCTACTATATAGTGATTCTGAACTTAATACATAGAAAATTTAACAAGATACATCATATAGTGACTCAGTGCATCATGTAATAGTGATCCAAGTTTGAAATTCAAAATTGATAGTGAAAAATACACCATAATAGTGACTGTGACTAGAGTTAAAGAGTTGGACTGACGCCTATGGCGGACTGTAACCATAGCAACTGGTCAACAACTGACATTAAAACAGCAATTATAAAGACTGATAGACTGTTAAACTGTCATATATTAACAATATTATTAAAAACAACAATTGTTTAAACAAAAGTGCCATGGATGGGCGTAATTAAATGCCATTTCCGCACTAGACAGTAGATCAGACCAGACCACTTTGCTGGACCTCAGACTGGAGGTGGGACGAAACTTGACGTTTTCTATAAACCTGGCCTATGGATAAATTGCTTTCCCTCTAGCAGGTTGTGTCTTAACGCCCCGTAACAAAATCACGGTACTTCGACGAAATAACTTTAATAGCAAACTTGTGGACTAAACCACAGAATTACAACGTAATATTGTAACTATTTGTACATGTACCTACATTGTTTTCTTACATACCAAAGTACAAAATGCACCTTTGTTGCTCGCAGTTTACCAACTGAAACATGACTGAAAGTAAGTATTTTGCTGCTTGAACAGCAGTCATTATTTCTAAAATAATATCACAATCTCGTTTAGCTTTAATCTCGCTTAAAATTAGAAACTTCATAATGTAAAGGTATATAAAGAATTACATAGCAAAATGCTCTGCCACGATGTAAAATCATAAGCCTGCTACAGCTGTAAAACTTTCAACATAACACAGTCTAACGACAGCAAACTTAAAGGAAACTTTCATTCAGGACATAAGTAACTGCTTTACTTACACGGATTTGGTTTGCCATTTGATATCCAAATGTAGAATCTACATATAATATGTGTATATCGAAACTAACAAACGTAATGTAGATGATATTAGAACAATTAGATTATTTGCTTTAGGTTACGTTGTTTCGCATCAACATTAGGTAGACTTTAGATTATGTTGCTTTAGATAATCTTTCTCCCAAGAAAGCACAAACATTACGTAAGAAATAACCATAAGAAAGATAACTAGATTTTACTTTAAGTTATATACAAGGCACATCGCACATTCAAAACTCATAATCACCTATAACCTAACCTAACGTGGTAATCGAATCTTAACTAACCTAATCTCACCTAACACTGTAGCACAGGCAAGCATGTACTACCCATTACAAATTCTCTACAAGAAAGGTTATTTCCATTTTCCTTCTAGGATGCAAAGTTTAGGCATGTAGTACTGCAATTTTTCCCTACATTGTTTTGTAACGAGCAAATGCCAAGCAAAAGGGAGCTAAAAACTGACATACTTGGAAACAAAATACAGGAATTTAAAGTTTGGTACAGTTGCAGGTACTGCGAAATACACCACATTTCCTACCTCGGTGCGTTGCAGCTCGTTCCGCCATATTCATAATGAATTAGATATCAAACGGAAGGAAAATGATAAAATTAAAAATTATGAATATTAATCTACAATTTAAAAAAAAATATTATTGACGACCAGGTTTTGAACCCGTCACACAATTGAATTTTATTACAAAATTGAATTTTATTACAGGTTAACCACTTACCCAGCCTGTTAAACAATAGACAAACTTCATTGCACTAGTTTTCAAGGTCATGGCACTATGAACTGAAACCATATCCCGTGTTTAACTTATTGTATTTATTTTTTATTTTAAAATATTCTCTTTGATTTGTAATTCGATATTTATTTGTGAACACAATTACAATGTGCGTCGCAATTGTTCTGTACTAGGGTTAGTTCTCGATTGTCTAATTATTTTATGTCATGGTTTCTGTTGCCAATTCGAGTCTATTGTTATTGTGTGATTAGATGAGGACCTCAGGGATATTGACGCCTCGGAAATAGACGCTTTTTTCTGTTGAGAGTGAATATCTCAGCGTATGAGACCAGAGTAAGCAAGATCAAAAGATATCCGGAAAATAAAATTACTTGTTGGTGGCACGGCACCACTGGCACTACCCGTGCGCATGCGTATGGTAATGTCCAAAGTATCAACAAATTAGCAAGGAAAACTCAAAACATGCATCATTCACGAAACAAACAGCAAAACACGTCAAATTTTGATGTGTTCGATTGAAATGTTATTCACGTTCTAAACTAGCGGGTGAGTTTCTAAAGACAGGACCTACATTTTTTGGCCAAGTGGATTCCGAACCACTCCGTTCAATTAAGTACGCCGGCGGGAATTGAAGCAACCCGTGACCATGCGCAATCGCGCATACAAAGGGAGTGTGTTGACCTCTCTTTCTCCCCGAGATCTCTTGGTGTGGTAGTTTTAGCCAAAATAACTCGCGTTGGCAGTATGTGGCGTTAGAAACCACTAAGCACGAAATGTCACGAAAGTTGTTCGTGAGGTGTAACACATAAAAAGGATGTAATAAAATAATTGAAAAACATGACAGATAACTCATATCTCTCATTTCATCATGGAACTATGGTAGTCAATAGTTCGGTCCGTTTCACCTGTATGACTTTCTGGTAGTAAAAAGTGTTATTTTTATTTACAGAATTGACATAATTGTGTTTAAATAACATGTATCAAACAGCACAATACAAACACGTAGGTTAAGTTTTTATCTTTCCAAGAATCTATTGCTTATTTTTGTATCTCTACGTGACGTTGTGAAACGAATAATACACAAACTTATCTCCTGAATTCATCACTACACACATGAACTCGACTTTGCGTCTCCTTTATACGAGACCCATATGAACGCATCAGCTACAACTACAACGAGACATCCACAACAAACTTCCAAAAAGTAGATTTGGAGCCGTAAGTTTCTTGTACAATTATTTTGTGTAATCTCTTTATATTCCTGTCGTGAAAAGGGAATCTAGATTTTCAATTACTAAACCGTAAATCGAAGATAGTTATTCGTTTTTTCTGTATGAACCGAAACCAGAATTTTTTAAAATAGAAAGAACTTGGCCATTTCTTTCCTTTATTTTCGATAACAACTGGACTGGACGTTCAGCGTTTTTCGACGTTTGTCAGTGTCAGCGCGCTGTACACGTATGTCAGCAATCTTTACCTGATCCTAGCAAAATCGCAGCAATATATTTTAGTGTTCTAACAATAATAATAGTAATAAAGATTCCTAATGAAAGTTTGGCAGAACTGTCTATTGAACAACTTCTGAAGATGATTGAATTTCCATGTTCTCTTGCTATGGATCTATCAGGAATTGTTGAAAACTAATTCTAACGGCGTGATTGCATGACATAAATCAATGGAGAGTTATTTCAAGATTAAATGATCAAAGTACATAATAATTTCATGAATGATGCTTTAATAAATCCTGGAATAAGTGGGGCTAATTTTTTTAGAATGTGTGTAGACAACGCAGCAGTAAATATTGGACAACACAGTCTCGCCCAGAGAATGCTGTGCGGAAAATGAAATAATCTATGTACATGGATGCTTGTGTCACATATTGCTAGAAAAAGCCAGGGAGCATTTAGAGCAGCTTCCAGATCTTATTGACATGCATTTTTTGTTTAAATGCTCTCAGAAAAAGAAGTACGCGTTGGGACATTTTTTTCAGTTTCTTGATACGGGCTATAAACATGTTGTCAAGCATTAGTGCCAGATGTTTGTTGCTGAAGTTGATCAATAATAGAACAATTGAATTGTAACCAACTCTCAAATCACGTATCTTATCTGTTAATACTGCTAGATTCAAGAGACTCAAAATATTTGTTTCAGGGTCCAGTGACAAAGGTATCGTTCTTTCAGGATACGTCTGTATTCAATTCTTTGAATATAACACCGCGAAGAGAATCTCCACACCTCGTTTTACTGAAAGACTTGATGTCAGAATTGCTGTTTACACTAATGGGCAGATCTGTATAACCTGGGGCATTCAGTGTTTAAGATTTCAGTAGAATGGTTTGATAGGACAAAACAACTTAAAATACAGTAGAAGCCCGATAGTCTGCCACGTTCGGGACCGGACCGGTGCCGGATTACCGAAAATGCCGGACTATCGGGCGCTACCTCTTACTACTGGTATAAGCTAAGCTGTATAGCGAAAACAATGAACTGAACCTGTGTGTGGTGGCAGCCGAGTACATTCCGAACGCTTCCGATTGATTCCGAACAATGCTGATTGCGTCTAACAGTAGCAGACGCGTAGTGGACACTTCCGAGTGGTTTCGAACAGCGCCAAGCGCTTTCAACTGTCGTTCACAAGCGTTTACAGGGTGGGAGGAAACTGGTATGGTGCCGGCCAATCGGGCGTTCCGGACTGTTGGATGCCGGTCTATCGGACTTCTACTGTACAAATTTGTTTATTGGTTTCTCAGCTAAAGACCTACTAGACAATCTATGTGATGATGGAAGTGAATGACTGAAAACACCTTGAAACATTTTTCAGGAGTTCGAGCATTCTTTTCGACATTATTTAAAAGATTAACAGAAAAAAAATGCCTTATAAGAATTAAACGTGTTTCCAACAATACTTTTCTCAATGTTAAAAGCATTGAAAACAACTTCAATCTCGTCAAATATTTTTATAGTAGAATCAAACATGTATTGAAGTTCACCAATGATGATTTGAATTTATTTTAAGGCATCTAAGGCTCAGGAAGGGATATGATAGGGGAAGGTATCGGCCAGAGCCTAAGTTGAAGGTATCACCCTGTCATTTGCCTGGTATGACAGAGGAAACACCCTGGCAAAACCTCAGTCCGAATGGTTGGCTCCTGGGATTGAACCGACGACCTCCCGAATGCTAAGCCAACGCTCGACCACTGAGCCACGGTCCCTCGGCGATGATTTTAATAGTTTTATGGTGAATTCATGCAATTCAAATGTAAACAAAGACAATTTGCAGAAAATCTTGATCATTGTGAGTTAGTTTGGAGTAATAAAACCGACTTCAATGGTGTAACAAAATATGAACAATGTGCGGCTTGTTTTAAATTTGTCCTGACAGCAATGAACATGTTCTTAGTAAGCTAAGCGTGTCACTGACTAGCACGAAACAAATAATCTCACAAATGAACTGCCTTGTTCTTTGAAAGTACTAATTTGAAAAGCGATTACGATCAATGTCAGCTTTTCTTATCCTTTGTCAGCTTCTGTAAATACTAATATCAGCTTTTCCTAGAATTAAAACTTGGCAGGCTTGGACGTTATGAAAGAAAGGTGCTATATTGTAAAGTTTTTCACATTTGAACAACATCACTTGTGTAAATACTCTTTACTTTTTCGCTAATCTGTTCTATGTAGTACTTGGTGTCACTGTCCCTGTTTTGTCAAAGATAATTATGACCCCACTAAACACAGAAACTGTCTCAAGTTACATAGTTGACTCAAATATTGTAAATATTTCTTTAATGAAGTTCATTCAAGTTAGTTTCTTCATTTATTTGCGGTTCGTTAAGAAAAATATACTTTCATAATATTTAAGTGAGAAAAGAAGTTCTATACCAACCAATGTAACCCTGTGGTCTGACGTTTTAGGCAAAGCTCTCCAAGGTTCTGAGTTTGAATCCCAGCTCGGGTATTTATGTTTGAAGAAACTTAGCTAATAGAATTGTGACTAACTGTAGATTAGTTAGTAAAATTGCACATAATTCAAACTTTGAATCTAAAGAAAGATTCTATTGCTGTTCTATGATTCGCAAAAGAAGTAGAAATATAATACATTCTTTATTTGCATTTTAATCGGTCTTGCAAGTTTTTGACTAATTATACTAAATCAAATTGAAAATAAGTAATTTTGAAATGCTAAGCAAACAGATATATAAAAATAATGTTATCGCTTTTGTACATTGAACAAATAAAATACCTGAAATGCAAAACTCTGAACTTAGTTGACCCAATGTACACGAATGTTTCGGTTAATCAGTTCTGCAGAAGAAACAAATATCTTTACAGCCTCCTTCTCCTACCAGAATGCACACATGCAACGATTGGAAGGGCCTTTAAAAAGATAGACACGTCTCTCCCCTTTGAACTTACAGGTATTGGACAAAATAATGGAAACACTTGTAAAAAAAAGTGGGACATACTGTAACTGTGCTTGGTAAAACTAAGCACTACGTAAATCAACCCTCTTGTTTGGTGCAGGTAGGATGGACTGTGTACTAATAGTAGAGTGAGGCAGTGTGGTTGTAGACGTTGTGCAGATGTGGTAAGTGACCATTATGCCCAATTTGACGCATTTTCAAAGAGGTCTAATTGTGGGTGGCCGTCTTGCTGGAGCATCTGTGAGCAAAACAGCAACGTTTTGAGGTTTAACATAAGGCAAGGTCTCCAAAATCATAACTTCATACACAGTGCACTTTAAAACACGAATTCTTCAGAAAAATTTTCGTCAACGATACTCATGTACAGGTTTATAGATTCAGTTGAAATTTGGTACCGTACACACGTTTATGTTGGCGTCGAGAAGAGGTCTATTGGTTTTTGGTTCCAAACAGTTCGAGATACGGTTAAACTAACTACACCAGTGCATTTCTGCAAAGGATTTAACATAAATTTGATGTATCACTTGCATCTATTCCCATTTGAAAAAAATACCTTGATTCCAATATGGCGGATCCAAAAATGGCAGTCGGTGTGTGTCATATTTGTTAACTTGGTTTCATTCATACTGCATATGGCAGCATTCATTTTCTTTTCTATCTACAGTAATTCAACGAGAGATTCCACATTTTTTATGAAGCAACTTAATATTATAGGTGGTCTATCATATTCAATAACTTGGAAATGGTTACAGACGCTGTAAAAATAAGTACACCACTGAATTTCTGCAGAAGCTCTGTATAAATTTAATGTATCACTTGCACCTATTCCCATGTAAAACATTAACTTGAATCCAATATGGCTGATTCAAGATAGTGGACGGTGTGCATGCGTAACATGTGTCAGAGAAGCAGTACTTGATTCAATTTGTTTTGTAGTGTTTATGATTAAAAGGAGTATTGTTTCACAGTCGATGCGGTAACGAATGTATGTGGACACTAGGAGCATAGCTTGGGATTTTCTTGGGTTAATGCACATGCCATGTGGTATTTACCATTTCACTAAGCTCTCCAAGTCCTGCTTCATTTTATTTATGGCATGATGCAGCTCTGATAGTGAAGAAGATAGGTAAATTTGAAGGTCTCGGCATAAAGCTGATAGCGGCAGTAAGATAAAGCATAGAGATATGTCGTTGATGTAGAGTCTTGAGGAACACCACATGAAATTGACGTTATCGAGGACGATGTTCGCGACCGACTACGTTGTGCGAATCCCATAATCAACAGACTGAAAAGTTTTGCTATAATCCAAATGTGCGAGGATTGTTGAATCTTTATGATCCAAGACCTCCACGAAAATCCCCGAGTTATTGCAGTACATCCAGGTGCGGATGTATTAGTACATGTAGTTACTGTCCGCACTGCACAAGGAGAATGTGTAAGACTAATTGTAAAAATATCTATTTTGCCTTTCGGATAATCTGAGTTTTAAGTGTAATTGTAAATTTAAATTCATTTGTGTTGTATATTGTCCGTTGAAGTCCTACTTCAATGCTGCCATTTAGCAGAAGTTCCTGCCATCTAGCAGAAATAGAAAAAGGAATATTAACTACTAGTGTGATAAGGCACAGAGCGAGTTCGTGCTTTATACTCTTTGCGGCGCGCGATTATTTAAATTATTGTGTATTTGAATCAGTCCTTTGTGAGCTGCGATACAGCACAGGTGGTATCTACTGAGGTGATGTTACTACCAAGCAATTCATATATTTTAATAAAGGCATATTTGTACTCAGGCCTATTATTTGAAATTGTGTGTTTTTATTGTCTTAAATCATCGAGTAACACAACCAAACTTCAACATCTCTCGTAAAGTTATGAAATAGCGTGGAAATAAGAGGTTCAACGTAGAGTTTCAGGTCGTTGGTTCAAATCCCTTAACAGAAAAGTACTTCATTCTAATTTGACGTCAGTTTCGTGATGATACAGTGTAATTTTCTTAGCTTTGGTTTATTGTCTCCTTTTATAAATTTCGTAAGAATGACACTATGAGATGATCTTAGCTTGCCCTTACAGGCTTTCTATATACCTGTGAGATTCCCAGTATATCTTCTTAAGATCTTTCATGACTTTTCTTTCTTCGATTTATTTAAAATTTAATTACACATAAAATAGATAATTCTCATGTTTGTTGAATATCCCCTTCGACAAAACAAGAATATCTAAATTTATCGATAAAAAATATGATTATTTCTAAAACAAAGTATTAGCTGGAGAAAATAATTAGTTCACTAACTTGTAAGTTTGAAACGATATTGCAATACATGAATAATGTTTACGAAGTTATTTAACAGTTGTAATATAGTAAGTTTTCAATGCACCTTATATCTCATGGTTCTCAATTTATTTTCCAGATTTCCTGTTATTTTACCACTCAAGGAGAGATGAAATCCAAAGTACTATTTTATATCCTTGCCTGCAGTGTTCTCTTAGGATATACAGTTAACATCCACACCACTATTTCTATCCAGAAAAACTGGCAAAACCATCACGATATTCTATCTGATTGTGTTACAAAAATTTTACAAACATACCTCCGTGTTTCAACGACAATAATTGTTTTGCAAATGGAGAATAATATGCTGACTAGTACGTTAACCGAACGAGTCGACAATGCATTCATTACAATAAATGTAAGAAGCGAACACTCTTTCTTCGTGGACCATAGAAAGAAATCCTCTTCGCTGATACACCATAGAGAAAACATGGTATTTGTAGTAATATTAAGAAAACTTAACTTGATTCAATATGTAATAAACAGTGCTAAGAAACTTCCATTTTGGAACCCACGCTTGAAATTTGTGGTAATTCTTTCATCTGTAAACTATTCAACTCAAGCTATGCAGACTCTGTTTGAAACATGTCTCGAAGAATCCATATTAAATATGATACTACTTGTTCGCAGCAATGATGATGGTATTCTTCCGCCTATCAACCCATGCGTAAATAGAACAATGTCCATTTTCATATTTTCATATCATCCATTCTTAAAACATAACTCAGGTGAAGTGAAAGTAATCCTTATGGATAAGTGGAAATGTAACACATTTCAGTTTGGAGTTGATTTGTTCCCTAATAAAGTGCTGAATTTACACAAACATCCGCTGTACCTTACATCAGCTCATGTACCACCAAACAGCATTATTGAACAAAATGCTGATGGAACTCTCAATTTAAATGGCTGGGATGGAAAAGTACTACAGACTCTAACTGAAAAATTAAATTTCACTCTCATTTTAAAATATGTGAATTCTTATTAGCAAATAGGTATGAAACTGCGTAATGGGACTTATACTGGATTGTTGGAACGTGTTGTATCTGGACATTATGAAGGCATAATGACTCAGTTAATCATAATGGGAAGAGTTTATAGTGACTTTGATTTCGTTATTTCTCGGCGCTACAACAGCATAATCTGGGTTGTTCATGTTCCTATTATATACCCTCAATGGATGAATATTTATTTCCAATTCCAGCCCTTTTTATGGATTGCGGTAATAGTGATTTACATTGTAATAAGTTTTTCTACGAACTTTGTAGAAAGACTTGCATTGCAACGAAAGGTACAATTGCAACAAACATTTCTTAATACCCTTTCCGTTTTCTTAGGAATATCCATTAAAATGCCTCAGGGTAGATACATAGTAAAGCTAATTTTTCTCTTTTGGGTTTTCCCTTCGTTTGTGATCTTGAACTGTTACCAAGCCGCTCTGTATGGATTTTTGACCAATCCGAAGAAGATTCCTCCCATCAATTATATGGATGACATGATTCTATCTAAAGTTCCTATTGGTGGTTCCGATGTGGGGAAGATAGCGTTTTCAAACATTTCAGATCCTGTGATAAAGTGGATTTACAACAATTGGGTGACAATCAACTCTTATGATGAAGGATATAATAAAATTGTGAAAACAAGAAACTTTGCGTTCATTTCATCAGATGTTATAACAGAATATGTGATGTACAATGAACAATACATTGATTCCGAAGGGAATTCGCTTCTTCATGTTGTTTCAGAGTCTATTGGTTTCATGCCTTGTTATTACAGGTTGAGACGTGGCTCTTTGTTTACGGACGTGTTTACAAGTGTGATTCAACGTTGTGATAGTTCTGGTCTTGCCATGAAGTGGCATCGAGATATTATCTTTTTCGTTAAAATCACTAGTCCTGTAAAAGAAAGTGACAGAAATGTGCGAGTACTAGGCATATCAACATTTATTGGTATATTTGCCTTACTTATTGCTGGCTTGTCTTTCAGTGTTATAATATTTGTGTGTGAATTAGTGTTAAGAAAATCTTTGAAAATGGGCAAACCATAATCTGAATCAATAGTGTTAAAACTTTGTGAATTACGGAACATCAAAATGTAACCACATAACCAGTAAAATGGCTGAACCATAGCTATCTAAAGATCATCAATAATTTCAAATTAATCAATATTGAATACGATGAACCAATTAACATTCGAACCTCAATTCAAGCACTCTCACACACCACATTCGAAATCCTACACAAAAGGAAAATTTCAACACTTACTAATCAGCATCCAAAAGCACATCGCGTACAAAAAAGATAAAGTCTTTAAACTGCAGTCTCTTCTACTTCCGATAGTTCCTTGGTTTCGCAGCAGAAAATTTTTCATTGGAACGGATGTCCAACTCGCCTCCATAAATTACAAGCTCAATGCGAAAAAGAAACGAATAGAAAACAGAAACCTTTCAAATATTAAATTCCTAACGCACCAGATGTTAAAATCGTTATTTACTCAATCCTGTCACAACCGCTTAGAACTGATTGAAATTAGCGACAATATCGCGCGTTTTCTACTTAACACTTTTTTTCCGAAAAGATTTGAATCTTATTATTATTCAATTGAACAATAATTGGTTCCTGGTTCCTATTTTAATTGGTTTCCTGTCTATCAATTCTTCCTTAATTCAAAATCACGGATAATAATGATTTATTATAAAATTAACAAAAAATATGATTACTTGAAAATTTGGTAAAGAATGCTCTGAATCAGTTAGTTAAATTACTTCCTGATCTTATTTTTAAACTAACTTTAGCTTCGAAAGAGATAATCGGGTTAGAGCAACGTAAGAGTATTAAGGGTTCTACCAATGAAAAATCCCCTTGAAAATTTTAATCCTTACTTAAAACTATTGAAAAATAACTTCTAGATTAAACTAGTCACAGATACAACTAATTTATGCAGCAATATTATCCATAAATAAAACGTTTATTAGCTGAACTTTAATGAATTTTACAGTTTTACTATTAACAATGTCCATTAACTTTCAAAACCATGTACCGAAAGAGTTAATTACTTCCCTGCAATACTCTCAAACTTATTATGGATCATTTAATTACGAACTTTACTTGTTTAAACGTGTTTCAAATTCACGATTTACGAAGGCTTTACTTCCGACTGATTAATACTCACTATTTGGCGAAAGAAGTTAAAGTTACTAACCAACTATTTTTTTTTAATTAGTAAAGTAACTCACCTTTCCGTATTTATCACAATTTAAATTAACGTTTGCAGTTTTATTCTCAACTAATAAGCACTTCCGATTTAAGCTATAAACAGTATTAAATTTTAGCTGCATTTAACGTATTCGACCGTGGATTTCCTCCGTGAGTAACTCTCAGCACAAGGCATGAACGACGTCACTACTCAACACACAGTTATAGAGCCACATTGCGTAGCGAAATCAATCCTTGACGAACAAGTATTTATGTGCCTTTAATCCAATGTTAAACTGCAAATAGATAGAATTACTATTCTGCCGTATGAAAACGAAGAATAAAAATTACGAAACAAGAAAACGAATTCTGCTTGTTCCTGGTTCAACGCACAATTTATGCGAAAAGAAACGAATTTACGCTCTCTTCAATAAACCACACAAAAGTGGCACACCACTCCGCTTCTCTCCTTGACCAAACCCAGTGAACAAAAGACGATCGAAAAGAAATCAATGTTATAACTCCCTCAATTTATAACTCTCATAAGAACAGACATCTTTTGCCCAAATCTAGTTACTTTAATCTTCTTTTTTTGACAAAAAATGAAAAAAAACTACTGCGAAAAATTTTGAAAAGATTAAACATTCAGAAAAAATGAATGTATGTCCGAAGGACCATTACACCTTCCAAACGCATTGCAATACAAAAAAAAACCAGAAAAATGTCTCATACGAGCCGAAATGAACTATAACACTGATCTCGGAGAAGGAATGGGTATTCTGAAACGTGGCAAATTCATAGGAAACATCAAACCAACAGTTCTGGACAAAGGTATCCCCTTAAAAAAAAATTAAAGACTTACAAACATTATCGACAAGATACTTTTGACTTTCTTGGTTTGAGCAAGAAAAACTCCATTTCTTAAAAAAGAACTGTTTGAAGAGCAAGAGCAATTGCTTGAAACACCTGACATTAAATCTGATGTGGGTGATTTGAATTATGCTACTAAAGAACTAATTGTGTGATACACCACTGTTGTGTTCAATGATTATGAAGAACTGTATGAGAGACAATATTGTTGTGGTTCATACAAAAAATTATATGTACATTTACATTGTGCCCTTAAACAAGCTCTTTGTGGTAAACATTCTAACAATATATAGGTATGGAACACAAAACCAATGTTTAATAACAAACCTGTAATTAAAATAATAGCTAACAATGAAACATGTTTTCTGCACAGAATTAGTCTTCGAGTATCAACATTTTCTGTTCCTCTGGCGTAGTTAATCATAACTCGTTATGTCCATACTGTTGCAAAATTTGTTATGTCCACAATACTGAGGCATAGTGCGTTTTGTCCAAATGTTTTTCTTAAATAACTCCCAAAATATAAGTCGATTATTTGTTTCATCTTGTGATCTTGCACATTAGTATGTTACAACTTTACAAAAAAAAAAGAACCATGTAAACAGTGGCGTTAAATAAAACAATAATTTATGGACTGGGGAAACGAGAGCCCCCCACTTACGCGGGTCGAAACTTTTATCATTAAAATCGTTTGTGCACTCATTGTTAGCGTTTGTGCATAATTAGAAATTGAAACATTAAGAAATTAATTGGGGAATGGGAAAACGACAGGCGTCCACTTACGTGTTTCGAAGCTTTTTCATTGAAATCATTTGTGCACGTTCGTACACATTTTTTAAGTGGGATAATGCTAATTCAAAAATGTCGGACACCATATCCTCAGCTCCCTAATTTTTCAAAAATAAAAAAAAACTTATTGCAATTGTTTGTGCATCGTTGCTGCAAGTTTGTGCACGCATTTTTAGCGTCTGCGCCCAATTATTAAGTGAGATAATGCCATTTCAAAAATGTCGGCCACCATTTCCTTAGCTCCCAATTTTTCAAAAATAAAACATTCTTATTGCAATCGTTTTCGCATCGTTTGTGCATAATTATTAATTGGATAATGCCAATTCAGAAATTATTAGGAGATATGGCCGTTCAAAGTTTGATTAATCATGGAGGGCCAACTTCACGCAGCCCCTCGAGAGTTGTTTGTGTTGGTCGAGATTTTGGTTGTGCTGGGTAGCACTTTAATTGTGCTGATTATGATACTCACTTTCAACATTTGTGCTGGCTTTATTTAGGGGATATGCCCATTCAAATTTAAAAGATCTTGAAGGGTCAACTTCATGCGAGGGTCCCGCAATGTTTGTGCTGGTCGACTATCTTGTTGTGCTGGATTTGTTTACGATATAATAAGATGAAATGAATTTTATGGGCGGTATCAGCACTTTGGCTTACGCCCGTCCCGATACGGGGAAGGCCCTTATCTTTGTCACGTCTAAAAATAGCTGTTAAGAAAATAAAATAGTATACAACTGAAGATGTAAAGGTTTTCTTTTTAGAAACATAAAATACTGGACTAAAGGACCAGTATAAAAATTAATGAAAATTAAGGATGTCTGTGATCTTTAATATTTCAAGGTTAAAATCAGAAGGCTGTAAATTGACCTTCACAATGTAACAGAAAAAAAGTTAAAACGTAACATCTGAAAGACATAACTATCTCAAATAGACGGTGATAGGCTCCATTGGGATGCAGATAAAGAAAAATATCACATTCTAAGTTTAGGTTTAAATTTAGGTTTAGATTTCCTTTCCACATGATTCCAATTCGTATTCATCGGATTGTCCTCAATCATGTCTAAGGTCAAAAATGAACTTGGTTGATCGATTGTATGTGGAGACTCTTGCTGAGCTAACTGAGCAGACAGAACATATGTCAGACGCTTAATGCTTGCCGTGGCAGGCGAAGCTCGTGCAAGTTTTGAAACCTTATTGGGACTAAGTAGATTTAGCCCGTAGAGTTATAGAACTCTGCACAAGTGTCTGTTGTTCCGCAACCTGCGTCGGCATATCGCGAGGGGTCTCTGAGCCTCTAAGAGGCTTGCGATGGTCTACAGGTATATGAGACTCTGTTTGTGTTAACACATTGACTGTCCGGGTGCCAACCGAGGCAGTTTTAACTGGTGTTCTTGCAACTACATATGAAAACGCATCAGATGGAAGGGTGCGCTGAGACAGTTTTAACCGACGTTTTGCATCACCAGCAGATATTTTCTCTAGTATCATCAGCTCGCGAAATCGTTTTCCTTAGTTAAAAATGGATCAGCCACGCAACCAGGCCGCGTGATCACCCTTGCAATTAATACACTGAGGCTTCAATGAGGTGCACGGATCCGCAATATGGCTACTGGTTCCGCAAATTGAACATACAGCAGAGTTCACGTTATATGACTTCTTGGTGTGTCCATAGTGTTGACTTTTGAAACAGGGGATGGCCTTGGTAAATAAGGAGCAACAGGCAAGCGATAGAAAGCTGCCTTCACATTCTTAGGAAGATGTAGCATGCCAAATGTCAAAATTAGAGACCTTGTAAGTTGCAGTTGGCCAGTTTTTCTGCCGTTGATGCGTCTACATTCACTAGGCCCTGACTGGTGAGTTCTCTTCTAATCTCCTCTTCAGGAACGTCTTGAAGATCCCAACAAGATATTAAGTCCTGTGTAAAATTCAGTTGGTGATGTAGCTCAAGTTTAACTTCGCAGGTCCAATTGATGTTATTTTCAGGAGATTATTTGTTTGTTTATCGGTAGATGTTTCCACTAATAAAGTTTGATTGCGAAGCTTTTCAACAGAGTTTAGCCGAGGCTGCCGAAAAATATAAGGCTTTAAAGCTGAATCAATCCACCTTGAATACGTCACTTCCGGGAGACCAAGATAGAGTATCAACGATACGGTGGGAAGTATGAAATGTGTGTTTCTATATCGTAATTTATGGAATATTCTTTCCTACTTTTAATGAGAATAGATAAATAAACATGATTATTAAAAATGCTATGTTCCATTTTGTAGCGCAAGTTCAATAAAATAACAGAAAAATAATTTATTCTCTTTTCTTTAGTATGCTTGCTAACTTACTACATCGTCAGAAAAGTTCAACATGAAAAGAAAATTTAATAATTTCCGCTTATACTTGAGTAAGTATAAACATAGGTATTGCGTTTGTTTGGTGTCATCCTAACTAAAATGTTTAATGTAGTTTACGTATCATTACCGAAATAAACAGTTACTGGTGACTGAATTAGTAGTTTGGGTTCGTGTAATGGTGTAGGTCCCACTAATAAATACATTTGAATTTTATTTATTGCCTTCAAACATTTTTATACCGGCCACTTAGAAACACAGTTCTCACTATCATATACGGTTTGAGTATAGCTTGCACCTAACTTCGAGTTTCTCTTGCGTAAGCATAAATTTAGCTAGTATTTGTAAGATAATTTAACCTAATTTTACAAAACCTGAAGTCACTGATGTATAAAGAAACTATTCTGAATAATTCTCGTTCAATGTGGTCAATTTGTATCGTTCCAGTCATTGCAACATGCAAGAATACGCTCACAGTCAGTCCATTAACGCAAATAATTTGTGTTGAACGTAGTTCTCATGTATGGTTAGGCAATATACGTAATGTTAAGGATGGACTTTACATATTCCCTCCACTGACGAACCACTCCTATCACAAAAATGCTTTTGGATCCGATTCATAACGAATTAAATCGTAGAGTCAGGAAATGACAACTTAATTAATTTTAGTTTAGATAAACTAACAAAAACCTAACCTTTGCTGTTTCAGGGAATCTGGGAACAAATACAGATTTACGCTACATGGTTTATAGTTACAATTCACTTCTCTATTCTATTTTATTGGGCTCCTTTTTACGAGGAATGGTTCCGGCCAAATGGGCCATTTCACCCAGTCATATGGGAATTAGGTCTCATTTTCATGCAAGCTTAGGTTGCTTGCGATTTGGGTGAATAGTCAATTGAAATACGTGTTATACGAAATAGGGGGTCTTAAAACACGTGTTTCATTTGGCTACTCATCCAATTCGGAAGCAACGCAAGCTTTCATCAAAATGAGACCTTAGTAATACAGTGAATAAGTAAAAAGTGTATTAAATGTAGCCTTATCACAACCGGAGCAAGTTTGTAATCGGCAATAAGTGATGGTGGTAAAAAGGATAATTAAAATATTAAAATCAAGGAAAAATCGTCTTCAGGTGCTGCCCCGGATTGTTCAACCCATGTTATTGTGTGAGGACTGTCTAAGTTAGAGTAATACTAAGGTTAACTAGATACCTATAAATCAGTTATTTTCAGCCGTTTCTAATTTGGCTTCAGTGTTAGGTTAGATTAGATTGGGTGAGTTTATTATGGAATCTAGTGTTTCTTGATAACATATGTTGCCAATTGGTTTGTATTAATAAATAAATGATGATGTTGTTTGTTAGCACAATATGATTAGTTAGTTTAATAGTATTCTCAGTCTTAAGTGGCCCAAATCGATGATTGAGTAAAAGTCATTGATTTCCACTAAGCTAACATAATTTGCATGAAGAATTCAAGACTTGATATGAACCGGTATTTCCATGTATTGACACAAGTCGGTTACATTCAATTAGTTTTTACATAATTCCAAAGAATGGATACTTCCATCATCATCTCTATCTCATATAACATAACAAAGACATACTACCTGCATATATGTGTTTAATGTAAATTATCTCATCTGTATATCCAGTGAATCCTGCCTCCGTAAATTCGTCCTTGTACAGTAAAGGTTATTTCCATCACAATCTTTTAAATAGAAAAGTAAAACATTCCCAGCACAGCTTGTTTCATTATATTTTAAGACACACATAACAATCCTGCTTCTAAATTCGTTGAAACACAATTCAAGAATCACAATTGCTAAATTCGTTAAACATAATTCAATAATAACAATGCCCTGATATAACTGAATTAAATTAAATTCACTTACAATGTTTCAAATTATAAAATTCAACAACAATCACTCTTTCCTATTCTCACATCTAGAAAACTACATAAACTCTGGAGTCTTTACACGCGCTGAAGTTCGATGAATTATGATAATTTTAATGCACGTCTACCTTCTTCCATTTTAGGATTATAGGCATTTCACAGGTACGACTCATTGCTCTACGTAACGGTGAATCGATTTTGTGACAAATGCTGCAACAAAATCAGATTACCGTTACTTGCAGAAAGGAGTCGGAATTGTGAAATAATTATAACCCGAAAAGGAAAAGATATCTCTACGTTATAAGTTTCATGATTCTCTCTAATTGATGAACATACTGTAAAAATATAATACAAATTAACCTAACCTAGTATCAAGTAAACCTGAAGACAGCTGAATGCAACTCAATTAAGTAGCCTTAATCGAAAGTTAAAAATTTTACAAATAATTAAAAATTGTTAATTTACTGTCTTATAAAGAATTAGGTTTACTGTCTTTTGTTTACAAAATAATTTCGATTTGAATTTTATTGTTGTTTTACATCTACGTTTTATTACAACGAAATCTAGGCACCTACCTTAACCCAAATTCTCTCATACCTAACATAAAGGCAAGAAAGTGAACTAGGCCTATTTTGCGTTTCTACCTAAACTATTATATGAACCTAACCTAAAATATGGTAAGTGACAGAATGAAGCGGGAGAGATCTTGAGTCCAACCTATTTAGTGACGTAATGTTATCTTTCTGGAACATTTTGCCATATCTGCTACAACTTCGTAGTCAACTATATCTTAATTACTATTTTTCTGCCTCTAAGACCACGTATAAATTGTAAGTTTAATTTGAATAACTCCTACATTAATTAATGAATAAAACTTTTAGAGGTAGTATTACTGTTGAAATTGTTTTCATAATTTGATTGGAAACAGATGTTAACAATTATAAAATCTTTTATCAATAGAAAGCTTTTACTTGATGCTACTAATATATAATCCTTAAACGTTCAGAAAGTTATTAAACTGATATGATTATATAAACTTATGACAATTGTGTAACATTGCAGTAGAGAAACTATCATTTAACATATACAGGTTTTATTTCTAAGTATCTTGATATGTATGTGGCTTATTTAGCTTCACATTTCAACAGAAAATGCGTGAACAAATTATTAAAATTTATTCTATGGAACTCTGTATGGCCTTCTGATAGTGACGTCAGTTTTGAGCCGTTAGGCCTTATTATCTAGGTGGCCTTGGTTTAGCTCGCCTGCAACGTAATGAAGTTGTTTTTGTATGAGGAAAGGGGCCTTTAAACCACCTGGACTTTCTGTTTCGTTCTTTACTTTAATTATAAGATATCGTGCAATATTCGGTACGATACTTCTCTGTTCCTCTACTGCTTTAGTCTCTACGTTGTCACTAGTTGATTCACTAACTGTATGCGCCTTCTTATTTTTATCTTCAGGTGTCTCTCTTCATTCTGTCTCTTATTCTTATTCCTCAGTTTGTCTGTCCGCGAAGGCGACTTGTTGTTAGGATGATGTGGAGCCATAGTGAAAGAAATCCTTGTTCACGCTTCTCCGTTTTCGTTCTGAGGAGCCAACTGAGCTGTCGGGTCCTAACATCATCACCCTTGTCAGCAATCTGGAAATCGCGGCGCAGTCATAAATGGCTTGACGTACAAATCATTTGCACTTCCGAGTGATGGATACTTGGGACACCCACTCCCCTAAGTGTTAGCGAGACCAGTTTCCAGGTAGCTCCCCAATGACGCACTTTCCAGCCTCAACGAGCTAGACCATCCAAAAATCTGCCGTTACGAACTAGGCGCTACCCAATGGTTTCGCCCCCTTTCCAATGACCCCAAGGGCCATTGTCAATGCAAATACATCCTATCACATCCTTTTTCATTGCGGGGAGGCATTAGTCGTAACAGAAGAGGAGATGAAATAATAAATGGCCCGTGGATGAAAAAGGAAAAGAATTAAATGAAATCATCTCTGCTGGTCCTCCTTTTGAGCAGCGTTGATGTTTAACTGCTAGGGCTGATTGCAGCCTGCGAAGGCCGAGTGGACGATGGGGTCGCCAAGTCCCGGCGCCGTTACGAACATCGATGGTCTGTTACTAGGTCTATGCCGTGTATTTGCATCACGTTGCGGTCTGTAGTAATTGCTGAAAGTGGGTGGCACAACCAGCAAAGTTTCAGTGCTACCCAGCACAACAAAAATCTCGATCAGCACAAACACTTGGGCACAGGTCGAAGATCCAGCAGAAAATGTACCTCCTCCACTTACCCTTAGTTTTCCTGTATCTCAACCCCTCCCAAAAATAGGAAAATTTATTTCTTTTCGTAGAAATTATTTTCTTCGACCAGAGAAAATTATGAAATTTGAGTTACATTTTAAAAAATATTCAGGCTCCAAAATAGGGTTCCAACAAATTCTCAGGCTCCATAAGGAAGAGTATGAGGCAAGTTATTCGGTCAGGGTCTAAACTGAAGGTACAATCCCAGCATTCACCTAGTGTTAGTGAGGGGAAAAATAAGTCAACCCTATGCTATTGATGTCGAAAGCTCAGACAACATATCTACAAAGAGCCGTTACCTCTGTTTCTCTCTCTCTCTCTCTCTCTCTCTCTCTCTCTCTCTCTCTCTCTCTTTGTTATGCTTTTCCTTGAGCAAGAAAAGAAGTATTTAAAGAGTAGAAGAAAACTCCTCATTTCCAATATATTGTTGGGGAGAGTATGAGAATAAGTATCGGCCAGGGTCTAAATCAAAGGTACAATCAGAGCATTCGCCTAGAGTTACTGAGGAACCCCTCGAGGAATAGTAGATAAGTCGATGAAACAATTTTAAGAAAATACATTTAACAAAAATTACATGAAGAAAAACCCGAACTAAATCTTTCATTATGGATGATCGTCGTGAAAGCCTAAAAGATTCAATCTCTCAGCCTGATTGTAAAAACACCGAAACTAGCAATCAAACTGTTCCTCGAGTGTCCATTCGAGAAGCAGTCTCGGCTATGGGAGAGTTCAAAAACTCCTGTCAAATCTGTTATGAGAGATCCTACTAAGTCTCAATTTCTTTCTTACTATGTGATATCCTGTCATCTCTACTTGCACAAACGCTGAGAATGCATACACAAACAATTCTGACAACAAATATTATGTTCGTGCTTTTGGGGCCTGAAGGTGGAAGTTATTTTGAATTGCTTTATCTCGCTTAATAATTGTGCTCATACGTGCACAAAGTATTGTAATAAACAAAACTATCTTTGAAAAATTAGGAGTTTAAGATATGGTGTCCGCCATGTTTGAATTTTTATCATCTCAATGAATAATTGTGTACAAACGCTAAAAACGTGTGAACAAACGAAGCAAAACCGATTGCAATAAGAATGTCTATTTTTGGAAAAGACAGGGCCTGAGGAAATGGTATCCGCCATTTTTGAATTGGCATTATCTCAGTTAATAGTTGTGCACAAACGTTAAAAATGCGTGCACAAACGATTGTAATAAGAATTTTTTTATTTTTGAAAAATTGAGGGGGTGAAAACATTCTGCCTCCATTTTTGAACTGGTATTACCCCATTTAATAATTGTACACAAACGATAAAAATGCGTGCACAAACGATCCACAAACGGTTCCAAAAAGATTTGTCTTATTTTTGAGAAAACAGTAATCAGGTAATAGTGGCCACTATTTCTGAATTTGCATTATCTCAAGTAATAATTGTGCACAAACTTTACAAATGCGTGCACAAACGATGCCAAAACGATCCCAATAAGATTTTCTTTTTTTTTTTTTTAGTTTTGAAAGCTGGGTTGAGGAAATTGAGGCCGCCATTTTCCAAATGGCATTATCTCACTTAATAATTGTGCACAAACTCTAAACGTGCGTGAACAAACGTTCCAAAAACGATTACAATAAGTATTTTTATTTTGTAAAAAAAGGGGGGCAGAGGAAATGGTGGAAACCATCTTTGAATTTGCATTATCTCACTTAATACTTGTGCACATACGCTAAAAATGTGTGCACAAACGATGCACAAATGATTGCAATAAAAAATTGTTTTTCCAAAAATTGGTGGGGAGGGGTGAAATGGACGTTGTACAACATTAGAGTTATGCCAAAGCTACTTTCGTCGTTCAGTTTCTTGAAATATTTCCGCACAGATTGATGTATCATATGAGTCACTTACGATTTAAAAATGTTGAAGCAAAGTCGAGATGGTCACTTTCAAAATGGCGGTCATTGTTATCATACCCTCTAGCACGTTTCGTCTCCTCTCCAGTATACATTAATAGCCATTTCCTTTCAATATATGTAAGAGGTTATAAAAGAAAAAGGTTTTCTTTACTCTGTATTCGATTTACTTACTCTCTGTGTTCCGTCTTTCTCGGGGCCTCTTGTCATTATCTCTTCACCATAGCAGATATAATTTTGGTTGTGAATATTTATCAAGATACTGTATACGTATGTTAATTTTCTTCAAAATCGGACTCTGTCAATTGGTGAGTATCCCGGGTTAGTTCAAAGGTCTTCCGGGATCCTCAAAGCGTTCTTCTGTAGGAATCCGTGAGACATTTTAAATCCATTTGTTTTCATATAACAATAACAAGCTAACTAAAATATTATATTGTCATCGGAAGTAGGTAAGTGTGCAAAATTTCAAGTCAACCGGATATGTGGAAATGGGTCAAAATTTGTTTTTAATAAATATTTCGTCCGAAAAGGATGCTTATTTAGCTCGTGGTCCAGACATTCACCTATAGCCTACGCCGGCGTTAAATGAGAATAACTTATTTTTTCAGTGTCT
The DNA here is from genome assembly GCA_022664845.1 of Lepisma saccharinum. NCBI lineage: Eukaryota > Metazoa > Arthropoda > Insecta > Zygentoma > Lepismatidae > Lepisma > Lepisma saccharinum. Next base: position 9,216 of record JAGDQP010017486.1, on the reverse strand, counting down.
AAAAATATAAGGCCGAGCGATGAGCGATCTAGAACTGTCTTGCCTACGTCAGTCACGCATCTGTCTCTCGTCAAGCAATTTGGGAAGGCGATGGTAAAATAAAAGATATTGTGTACAAAGTCGCATATGTAAATACAGGGCATTCCCTCTGTAAGGAATAAGATAAATGTTTTGAACGTAGCCTTACCTAGATTTATTTAATCTGTAGTCGGCCAGCTATTTAAGTTTTTTTAAGCTCATCATGGAAACATTTATACGAAACAAACATTTAAAGTATCACATTAAGAAATTCTAGGATTAATATGGAATTCTAATAACGCTAAATCATAATAACATTTTTTTTTCTAAAAAGTTAAATTACAGTATTTCGTAAATTTGAATAGTATATGCTTTCGCATTTTGCGAACAAATCTAACCCAAGTTAAAAGCCCTAGAAATAACTATTTGTCTACAAGAGTGTGTTTCCTCTTTAATATTTTGCCCACAACAGAAAAAGGATAAATATCAATTTATCAGAATAATGTATGCATTTTGATAATTTTCTATAACTAATATTTTTCTTCATGGATTGTTCATGCAGTGGAATATGTTACAAAAGTTAGGCAACCTACTGTTTCATAGTACATTAAACTAAAACAGATGATACATCATTCTTGTTCTGAACTATTGCTCTGTATTGGAAAAGGGTAAGTGTTCTGGAAACTATTTTCAAGTGCGGACTAGTTTGTAGGTTCAAGGTTCTACCCTACGCCTGCCCAAGGGCAGGCCTTGAGGACCATCTGTGGTCCGCGGACCATAGTTTCCGGAACGCTGGCCGTTAAGATAACCAACAAAACATCAATCATTCCTAGAAAACCTTTATCTGACAACAGTAGGAAAAATAGGGCATCAGTTCTCCTCCCTTTAACTATTTTCATTCAGTAGATTCTCTAATAGTACTGGATATAGGGCCAATATCGGTCAATTACTGAGCCAACCTTGGCCAATTACTGGGCCAACCTTGATCCATATTGACCGTGACTGGTACAGTACTAGGCCAATATTTTCCCGATGTCCTGTTCTGCTAGGTTTGGTAAAGTTCTGTATCTATGATAACCTAACCTGTTTTCCTAAAAAATCTAACATAGGATTATTACAATCAACTGATTCAGCCTAGGATTATTACAATCAACTGAAAAGCCCGACGCAAGCTAAATCGTTTCTTACATTCCGACCGGGTAGTCGTGCTGTCTAAGATGTTAGGCCAATGACTTGAAGGTCCCGGGTTCGAATCCCGGCAGGAGCGTGGATGTTTGTGAATTTTAACTAGGTATAATGGGTTGAATCATGACGAGCCGAAATCAGAAAGTTACTAGACTGACCCTTAAAAAAAGTTTACCAAAGTTTTACTTGTTAGGCTACATGATCCGTATACTCTCAGCTTTTTCATATAATTTCATTATTTTCCTTTTCGCTTCAGATTCTATATGCTCCGTTGACCGAAGTTAGGTTAAGTTAGATTTTATAAAGTATGAAAATGAGTACAAGAGCTATGAAGTGATTACAATGGAGCAGCTCCAGAGTAGTTGCATAACCCTTGCGTAAAACCTGAGCAGAAAAACAGAATGTTTGTTAGTTGCATTTTGTTATCATTAAAAGAAGCGGCTTCAATATAGTGTAAGGGATACCTATCGATCCCAGGACTATATCTTGGGATCACAGAGGGTCTCATCAAAGATCAGCAGAACCAGAATTGAGCAAACAAACATTACAAAATCGTAACAAACAAACAATGCTTATAAGACACTGCTTACTCATGAACAAGCTGATAAAAACAAACATACGTAACTTGTTATGTACAAGAAATAATGAAGTGTCAGTCAATATTTATGTTAATAGCGCAGAAACTTTTCCGGGCTGTATGAATGGAAAGCAGGAACCTCAGACAACTCCCCAGGAGAAATGCTGACCCACACAGTTGTTTAGGCTCCTCAGCTCCCTAGAAGGGGAAAGTTAGATTCAATATATAGAAGAGAACTTTTACCAACAACACAGAAGAAGAGTGATATAGCTATAGTACCTACACTCTTCCAGGGCAGTCATAGGAGTTGACTGTCAAGACATACGCATACACGAGTCCTTTCATACAGTCCGGTGAGTAGAATGGCGCAAGTTTTATTTTGTATAACATCTTTCTAGAATGAAAGCAAACTATCTGAAACCTACTTGTATTATCAATGACTACATCCTTTCCCAGTACCTAAAAACGCCTGAGCCCGTCAGAGGGGGAAGGCAGACGATAGTATGCATCATGGTATAGAGTTAAACTGTAAAATTTTTACTCAGGTTGTTGCTTGCTTATTTATTGGTGTTATGGGATTACATAACCATTAGGATGATGAAACCCCCTCCTTCCACCAGAATAGTTTAGCTGTAAAATAATGTTGAACAATTTGTGATGAGTAAATTATTTATATTTATATCCAAGTGATTGATCTAATAAAAGATCTGAAGCTATTTCTTCATTATTTTGTAGCATTTGTATGATTTCTTCATTTTTCTTACGAAGTCTGCTGCTATCTTTGTTTCCTTGCAAAATATTATTCCTGTTGTTTTTATTTTGATTTTAACTTTGATACTATTTTTTTTTTTTTAATTTTAAAAAAATTATGAGGTGGTACTACAATGTACCTCAAATATTAGCTCCGTAGTAAGTATGAACGAAACCTGAATTTCTTGATCTTAATCTGATCAGTCGAAAATAATATAAATGTTGATAGAGATCCTAATGTTCTATAAACGAATCTCTTTCTCTCACTTTCTTTTTTCTTTTAATTGTATTTTATATTCTTACGTAGGAAGTGTAATAGTATATAGCCTAGTTTCAGAGGGGTCCATTCTGGACAACAGTGAACAGTTTTGAATTACCATATTCCTTTGCGGATGACGTAAGTGGTAGGAACTTGCCGGGAACCTAAGATCCATGTATGACTCAGCGAGCCCCAGATGGGGAAATCTTAGCGACGGTAGCTCTGCTGTTGTCAGGAGGACAACACCAAACAAAATCGATATTCAGTATTTCGCTTCCACATTAAATGCACAAGCAGTCAATCAGTCGTTGCCTAGAGAGTAGCGTGACAAGTTTGGTTCTAAATTGTTAGTAGAATGCGATAAATATTTTAACAGTTATATGAGAGCCAAACTTCAAACGTTACCATCTATCATGGCCTAGTGAAGTCTAAAATATTTTACGGCTCATTTTCAAACACGCTTGCGTTGCTTGCGATTTGGATAAATAGCCATTTGAAACACGTGTTTTATTGCGTGTTCTACGTATTACGTAATAAAACACGTGCTTCAATTGGCAACTCACTCTAATCGCAACCGTCATGCAAATCAGCCTTTACTCCTGTTTTACGACTATAATTACAACAAAGTGCAACAGCACAATTCGTATTGCTCTTGCTAATGTTTTAAAGAAGAATGTAGATCATCCTTGCAGAAGTAAGCGAACACCTTACCCGTAGGTTTAAAGATTCCCTCAAAATCTTTTAACTGACGTCATCAACGCAATGGACTATGTAAAATCAATTTTGTTCACTTGTTGGGAATGGACCCCTCTGCGTGACTGCTAATTTCCCCTGTCGCAAGAGGCACTGCAATAGCATGACGTGCCCTGATTGGTTGCAGTTGTCGCTAGCTACTTGGCGATTTCCAATCTTAGTATAATACTGATTTCTCCAAAAGGAAACTCTTTGCTACACCTCCAGTTTTCGTCATACACCATTCAGCCAATCAGAGCGGAATGGTTTACCTGTGTACATATACATTGACCTAGTTTTATATTAGGAGGGTAAATTAGAGAGTTGGCTGAGATTGCAATAGGAGTTTAAAGTCTGTAAAGCACTTTTAATACTGCTGTACGGCACTGTGAGTTTTTCTTGCACTGGAAAATTATATAATTTACATCTGCTGTTGGTTGTTCTTCGGAACAATTATATAAGTAGTTGGAAAAAGGAAATAAATACCAAAACGGCGAAAGTCGTTTTTAGTACCCAAAAGTCTCTCAATAAAGGTTCATTCCGTGACAAATGATCCAAGTTTAGAACAATTTGTTGCATCGCCATTTTAGATGTTTTTATTTTTTGTATGGGGGTTCCTACATATCTGAAAATAACAGACCCACTTTTTTTTTTAAATAAAAGTGTTATACCCGTATTTGTCCCGGGGCGATTATGTTTCCAACATGGCGGGTGGCGTTTTTTTACTCTCGTAGATTTGTACGGAAACTTGAATATCTCAAAACTCAGAAGAGCTAGAGAGTTGAATCAAAAACAGTTGTGTAAGTTCTCAAGTGTACTTTGAAGATGTGAAATCACATGTTCTCAAAATTAATTCCTTTATTTAAAAAATTAGGCTAAAAATTATTAACGAATTGTTTGAAATTGGATTTATAAACCACTTTTTCGGGTGAAGGAGTTGAATATAAGACTGCAAATTTTTGTAATATTTACAATTGCTAAACGGGTGTTCGCATGCAAAAGTCATGGCCCTTAATGACGCCCCTTTTTTTTCTATGGGGGTTCAAACATGACCCTTTGCGAAAAATGCCAGATTTCGGGTTTAAATATCTCAGATGGATCCTCATGAAAACAAACTGTGAAATTTGGTGTCAAAGAAGCTTTGAATGTACCCAGCTCACAACCAAACTTGCAACTTTTATTTCTAAGTGGTTTAGTCAGTGCAAGCGGATTTTCTCCGTCACACTATGCAAATACAAATGTGATATCTTGTCAAAGAACACTTTTTTTTCTGTGAAGGAGTTGTACATAAGGTTGCACGTTTTTGTAATACAGACCTACCAACAGAGTATCTGTATACAAGAAATAATTAAGTTGAATCACACTTTTTTTTTCTACGTGGGTTCAAACATGGTCGCGATAAATGCAGGATTTTAGGTTTAAATATCTCAGATGGGTCCTCATTTTAACGAAATCTGAAATTTACTGTCAAGGAAGCCTTCTATGTGGCCAACTTGCAGCAGAAATTGCAACTTTTATTTCGAAATGGTTTGGTCAGTACAAGCTGAGATTCATCGTCATACCATGCAAATGCGAATGTGGAATCTTCACGAAGGCCACATGTTCTTGTGAAGGAATTGAATTTAAGGGTGTGATTTCTTTTCTAATGTTTAAACGTGTGTTGAAACATGGTCCTTTGCCGAAAAATGTCGGATTTTGGTCTTAAATAACTCAACTGGGTCATCATAAAAAAATAAATCTAGAATTCAATCTTGAGGAAACCTTGCATGTGCTCAAATCACAGTAAAAATTCTAATTTTCATTTTTGAGTGTTTTTCATGCATAGTGGCGTTTTAAAGCCACTTAATAAAGTGGTTGTTTATACATGACTGAAAAGAAAAAGTATGGGGCGCGCTCTAATATACAGCCAATTTATTAATTCTTTAATTGGCGTGCACGATATGTTTTACTTTATAGTACGAATTGTTTCAGAAAAGTATGTCTTTAAAAAGATTTTTCTAATTATTTTTTCGGGTTATTTCGGTATTCGAATACTTTTTCTCAAGCTAATGTTGTTTTTTTTTGTTTTTGTTTTTACCCAAATCGTAAAGTGTACTGCAACCACTCAAACGCAACGTCGTTGCAGGCTAGTATTTATTTTAGGATAAAGAAGTCCATAATAAAAAGTATTAAAATATGCTTTTAAAATATAGAAATATATTAAAGTAACAATGGAATATTGTATTGTCGCCCGACGTACGTCGCTGTGCAAAATTTCATCATTGTATGACGCGGGAAAATGAGTTAAATTTGAGTTAAGGTTGCAAAAATTTGAGAACACCACGAACCGTTATGAACTAAAGAAAAGAAAAAAAAAAGAAACTATGTCCTGACAACAGCTCCTCCCTCAAAGATATTTTTTTTACCTATTAAATTATTAATCTTTCTTATTTGAGTGAGTTTGAGTGCCAAATCGCGAATGTCGGATTTTTGCGGTTTTTTTTTTTCATTGCAAATTACTGTGCACTGTATTGAAGAGAAGTTTGACGAACACGCGGCGTATATTCGTAGAGGATAAAATAAATCAGGTATATACCCATGCTTGGATTAATTTAAATAGTGTAGTCACAATCCTTTACGAGAAGGTAAGGATATACTGGGCAGACCCACTAAGGAATGATACAGTACCTGTTTCTGTACGAACAGTTTAACGATGATGATTGCGGAATTCATGAAAAAGCGATAAAGTATTGTTGTGATGAAACAAAACAATAACAAATGCAATACAATTGTATACGTTAATCCATTGCCACTAGTTTTTGATTTGAAATTCTGTTGTTACGAAGAAAGAAAAAAGAAACAAATAAACAAACTTTATACTAGATTCAGCAATGTCAAAGTCTAATTTAGGATGGCCCTTAATTATATGGATTTTTTTTTTTAATTTCTTTACTCTCACCCCCTAAAATGGTTCCACATCAGACCAAAGTAACACATCAGAAAAATTAGCTCAATTTAATAATTAATACGTATTAAATGCTGCCGCAAGCGACCTAAAGTTTTGACTGCATTTAGAGTGTACAATATGAGGCAAAGGTCTGTAATAAACCCTTGTAAGTTGAGAACGGCTGGAGGGAATGAATATCTTGGACAGGGATAATCGAGGTAGGACACGCACCTGCTTTCTGTGTAGCACAATCATGGCGACCATCTTGAAGACTCCCATCTTCGATTGAGACCCAGAATTTTAAATAGAAATGGAGTCGTGTGACATATCGTTTTGTGGTAACTTTTCACCACAAACCGACATCTGACCTTATTTCTAACTTATCTCTAATGACGTATTAGTTGTGACTTTTGAAAAATGAGTGCTGCAATGTAATAAAATGTAATGCTCTGATATTTTATATCTCTTTACGAATGGTGGATTTTTTAGAGTATTAGAAGATTTTCCTTACTTGAATAACTTCTTTGAATTAAACTAACAGAGAGAGAAGAATGTTCGTTTTCCTGTACACTATAAATAAGTATGTAAATATGGTTTGTTCTCAATCAATAATTTGAACTCTTAAATATGTTCGACGTCATAAGAAAACAACACACACACCACTACTGTTCTCAAAACACACACGCATAATGTATTTAAATGCCAGCGCAGAAAAATGATATGATAACGTTTGTTCTGTACAATATACCGGCTTCATTTTTATCGCTTACCAATGTTTCCTTAATCCATTTGTAAACAATGACTGTAACAGTGGCGCTATTTGCTGCGGTGCGATTGAAAAGACATTTTGTCAGAAAGTGTTTGTTTGGCTGTCCGAATGATTGGATGTTTTGGTAGCTGCTGTGCGTCCATGGCTTTTTATTGCTTTTGTGGCCATTTTCAGACAGTGTAGTGGATTGTTTCTGTTGAAATGTATGTGTTGAATGTGTAGGCTCAACCAAATTTTACTCTACGAGTTCATGATGAAATATATTTGGTCGGACATGTGACGAACCAAATTCTTGGATCCAAATTGCCTTTTCACAGACAAGTTCTTTCTGTACTATTTTATAGTGTTCGAAAAGTGAAGTTGAATTTGCGTGAAAGTGCACGATAATTAATTCGTATTCCTATTCGGGACGAACAACACTGCGTAACGAAACGAGATCAATTATACCAGACTTGAAGATACTTTCAAAAATCAGCTAAACGCACATGTGATACTCAAAAGAAGAAAGTAAGTGATTGTATTGAGACATTAGATTATTTATTTGACACTGCTCATGTAAATGCAGTAGATATGATTCAGATTGAGAGGATAGACAGTTTTTGCTCTCTCAAAGATAAAAAGGAAGACCAGGATGCATGCTTGGATTTGATTATACGTTGTTAAATAAAGAAAAGTGAAGTACGGCAAAAAAAAAAGTTGGAAGAACGGCAAAAAAAATCTTAAGAAGCAGGTGAAAACGTACTGCTGGAATTAACCGCAACTAGTGAGACAAGTGAAGAAGAAACTGCATATTTATTGGAGGAAGCAGGATCACTTCCAGGTCAGAGAATGGTGTCAGCACCTTCAAACAAGAAGAGAGGTTCTACTTTGTTTTTACTCCAAAACTACTTTTTGCATTAGAAAAGTGCAAAGTCATGATAGAAATGCAGTTCACTTAGTCGTTGCTAATGCAGAAGCCTTAGAATGTGACGTGAAAAGTTTGGTTGTTAACAGAACTTCCCTGCAGCGAGAAAGAAAACAATTTACAGAACAGAAAGCAAAAGAAATTCAACACAAAATTTCGTTTAGTGTCAATTGACTTCCTAGTAGTGCATTGGGATACAAAGCTATTTTCAGAGTTAACATAAAAAAGTAGACAGGTTACCCATAATTGTTACATTTCAAGGAGAGACCCAGTTACTTGGAGTACAAAAAATTGAAGCCGCAACTGGTAAACAGCAAGCAGAAGTTGTATTTGACGCGTTGATTGACTGGAGGCTTACAGATAAAATGAAAGCTGTGTACTGTGACACTACTGCCTCCAATACATGCAATGTGAATGGAGCTTGCGTTTTGCTCGAACAACTAATGGGGCGTGATTTACTTTATCTTCCATGGAGTGTATTCCATGTGAGGATGAATTTACCTACAACAGGTAACTCTGTTGTGTACAACCTTTTGATCTTCAAGATGTTTCACGAAGCGTGGTCTAAAATTGATGAGACGCAAACGAATATTAATTGTTCCTGGTTACAGTGTCCTATCGATATGGATTTGAATGCATTTGGGTTTCATGTCCTCTGTTATATCAAAACGAAATGGGTGTCTTCAGACTATTAGATCATTAACCCAGACGAATGTCACATACCCTTTTCTCTTAAAAGAATACATTTATGAGAAAAAATTTCATCAGAAACGTCTTCCTCGTAAAATTCTAGTCTAGAATGACATGTTACACGACCCTCTTCCTATGAGAAAATTAATCTAGATTCAAGATGGCTGCCATGATAAACAAACCCTCCCAACAGGTAGCGCCTTCCACCCAGTATCCATTACTGTGTATTTGCTTTCTATTTCTTTCAGCAATTTAAAAATATAAGGGAATTTGTACACTTTTCTATCACTCTCCAGAAACAAGAATCTGACTTTTATATCATCGATATCTTCCAAAGTAATGGCGCTCGAGTTGCCGAAATTTGCATGCACACATATTTTGACATTCTAAACATGACGGAAGAAAA
>JAGDQP010017485.1:14839-38433 GCA_022664845.1 Lepisma saccharinum | reverse complement strand
GTGAATTCGATATCGTTAAAGATGGTTTTTACGTAAAACTGAATTCCCTATTACTCTGTGCGACACTTTTACAACAATGCCCTCGGAGTGGCCGAAAGGTTAGAGCACTTGCTTTCTGTGTGCGTGATCACAGGTTCAAATCCCGCCGGGGTTCATTGAACGGAGTAATCGGAGTCCACTTTACCAAAAACTAGGTCCCGTCTTTAGAAGCTCACCAGATCGTTAAGGAAGTTAATAACAATTCACTCACTCACTTACACAACAACACCAAAGTAGTCTTAAATATAGTGAGAAGCACACCTATGACATTCCATTTCATTTGGTAAAAAATATAGATCGAACAATCCATGATGCACCCGTTCCTCTTGCAGTTCCAGATTCAATGTTTACACAGATTTTATCACGACATTTCGATATTCAAAATGTACAACGTGAAAAGTTTCGCAAATCACACTTATTTGAAGGGATATACGCAGAACGTGATTAATGATGCTCAACATCCCTTACTTATGACTTATCAAGGAATGGTCCAGCAATGCTTTTTGTTTAGCAGAGCAGTTTCAATGTGAATTGAGATTACCTCAAAGAAAACAAAAGCAGTCCGACAATGTTAAGGAACAATATATAGATATTCCACCCAGTCCCACAAAAATTGTGCCACTTCCTGTATATACCAAAGTAACTACCCCGATTTTTCATATGAGGAGTTTCCAGTTTTAAGAGCAGGTCGTACCGTACACCGCGTGTCTAAGCCAAAATCGGTTGAGGCAGGTCAATTCTCAAGTCAAGTGGAACATAATCAACATGACGTAATATCTACAGAGCCCCAAGAAGACGATACAGCCAACTATCTTGGAATGGCTGCTGTGTATGAAGAAAACGAACAAAAGGATTCTACAAATAATTTGCATACTACAGGTATAATTACTTCTGAACAGGATAACGAAGTTTCAAGCCGAAAGGTAAGTGCTAGTAAGTTAGTTAATGAGCAGACTTTTTCTGAGAACATATTACAGGCGCAAGGCCGCATAAAGACGATACAATTAAGCATCTTGGAATAGCTGCTATGTATGAAGCAAAGGAACAAAAGGATCCTACAAATAATTTGCATACTACAGGTATACTTACCTCTGAACAGGATAACACAATTTTAAATCAAAAGGTAAGCTAGTAAGTCAGTTACTGAACAGATTTTTCCTTAGAAAATATTACAAGGGCAAGACGTGGACCATAACATGGAATGTTTGCATTCGACTCAAGGTCAGGATAACAGTGAATCAATCAATGAATCGTATAGTTCGTGTGATAACTATCAAAATGTAGAGGCATTTATGGAAATGCGTAATGAAAACGAAGAAAGTGCACCTAGTGATACGTCACATGAAAGGACGCCAAAACGTTTAAAGAGCAATGTTTCACATAAATATAAAAAATAAAATGTTTTGACAATCAAGGTATCTAAAAACACGATCATATGAACCTACTTCACGAATGACAAGAAAGATTGCTGCAAAGAGTAAACATGTATCCCTACACATGAGGGAGAATAAGTCTTGAAAACACTCACATAGATAGAAACAATAAATGTAATAAGACATACTAAATTTTCCTTATCATGTTTCCTAATATGTGTGTTATTGATGTGATTTCTATTATTTTCCTATGGAACAGTAATAATAAATAACATCAATACAATGCAAATTGAGGCCATGAATCCTCAACAACAATATAAAGCATCTTCGATAAACTGTGCTAATTCGTCATCTACGGTGATGATTGAAGCATTAAATCAATTTATATTATATATTAACAATAGCAATTTATTCTGTTTGCAAGACTAGTTTTTACAATTCGAAATGTACAAATTTTCTTACACCCAAATATCGTAAACACTTCAGGATATGCAACCGTCATAATCTGCAGATATGATATAGATATTACTTACCTCCACTTTCACCATGGTGGTATAGAATCATTTAATTTAATTAATCTCCATTATTGTTCTATTTAAGCGTAGGCTGAGAAATGTTTTATCAAAATTATATTTCAGCCGAAATGCACGAAGGTTTTCGAAACATTATTTGTAACGGAGATTACTATGCTATTGTTGAAGAGGAACAATCAATGGGTGGCAGTAATATATCTTTAGCTCTTAAAAAATATTATTACAAACATTTCGTTTAACAGATATTTGGAATATAAAACAAAAATATTCTCCAAGATATACACATTTTTATGCACAAGAAATGTCACGAATTGATATATTGTACTGTACTTCATTTATGCAACAAAATATTGCTGATATGGACAATAAAAGTGTAATTTTCTCTTACCATAATGCTATTATAATAACAATGACTATGATAGCTACGAAGCATTTTTCACCTTCATATCAGTGGCAACTAAATCATCTATATTTAAATTGTCCTAATTATGTAACAGAAATGTACGAACTATTTCATTCATTAGATAAAGAAAATATAAGCTCAGTGATGTCTTACCATGGTGGAATTATTACAAAAATAAAGTAAGACGACTTAGCTAACAAAATCACACAAGAGAGAAAGCAGCACTAAATTGTTATTACAAAATATTATAAGAATATAATCATGCATTGTTGCAAGAGCAGATGTTCTGACTAATATTAAACAAATTAACGCTCACTTAATTCTGTTACATAAAATTTCACGAAAAGGTCTTTGTATTTGAAGTAACTTATCATTGCCACATTTTTCAGAACACCCATCTCTTCTTCACGTTCAACGTGAAAGACAAAAATATAAAATGTGTTTAAAAACAGCCATTGATGATAATTTTCAAGTAATACAAGGTAAATCAGTGTATTCGTACATTCAAAACTATTATAAACAACATTTTCAAGTTAAGCTAACAAATTATAAATTATATAGACAGCTCGACAAAGTTATGAATAAGTTGTCTCAGGACGATAGTATGCAACTCAGTCGTCTTTTTACTGAAAAGGAAATTGAAACAGTTCTTAATCAAGTGAAAAATAAATACACTTTGTGTGGTAAAGACGCTTTGGGGTACTGTTTCTATGTTACTTTTAAATCCTTCATGATTTCATGTTTAACAGATATGTTTAATTAATTTTGGAACACTAAACAATGGATCAATCATATACGGAAACGATTATGTTACTGATTCAAAAACGAAATAAGAAAAGTAGCACCATCATTGATTTGCGAGCAATAGATTTAGCGCAATACGATCTCAAATAGTATATCAAATGTGCCATAAATTGACTCAGAACTTTTCTTTCAGTAACAACGAAATTACAAGGAGCTACATATTTTGATTAATATCTTAGTGTGTATAGTTATAATAGTGGAAATACATACTTTGCAACACAAAAATCTGATGTAGACATTGTTCATAATATGACACTTCTTTCATGAAACTGCTAGGATAGTACTTAAAAAACCACTCATCTCCCCATTACGCAGGATTCTTGCAATTATTTTAAGCAGTATTATGAAACGATTCAAGAGATTCAAGTTTTAGGTATTTTTTGGTCAAATCAGTTAACTAATAAAATTAATTTAATACCACAAAATTTGGTCAATCAGTGTACTTGATTTATCAAAGAATTAAAAAATTATTAACGTTTCTATTTACAATAAATTATTATATTTTCTACAAGTGTTTAATATGTCAAAACAACAATAGGTTCGCTTACATAAGGCAGTAGGGCCTATATTTACCTAAACTCCAATGATGATTAAAATTAAAATATATGGAATTACAGACCGAGGCATTGTTCTTACATAGAACTCTTAGATATTGTATATAACCATACACATTGATTTGCTAGTTTTACAGTTATGTTGCTTCTAAAGAAAATAAAATTAACCTTTCCGCTTCCAATCATAACGTGGTGGCATGTAAATCTATGTCTGAAGAATGTCCTAATTAAGATGCTTGTGCAATTCAGGACAAACCCCAGTAGCACAAATACGTTGAAAATACGTGGATTAAACGTTAATACCGTAACGTTATTTTAAAGTTGTAAATGTACCGAAATGTCTGCCTGTTTAGGTTTATTCGACGTTGAATAATGGTTGAGGAGAAACATGTTGAAATCAAGAAGCGGACGATAAAGAAACAGATTCAGTTAGCCAAAACAGCATGGTTGTTTTGTACTGGTATAAACTTTTAGTTACATTTTGTTAGCTGCTTTTATCATGATATACAATATTAATTTCCAACAGTAAATAATTCAATTGTCTGCTGCAGGGTTCGAAGCTGGAACATTCCTCACTCGTCGTTGGTAGCTCGCCGCCTTATCCCCCCATCCATTTTTTTTAGTATTTCTCTCCCTAAGCGGGTTTTAATTACTTTAACTTTACTTATTCCTTTATTAATGATTATACTGATTTATCCTAACTACAATAAATCCTGAGTTAAAATCACACACAAACATCCATGTCCGAGGCGGGTTTCGAACACATGATCTTGGGTCGATGGACTACCGCACTACTCCGCTCGACCATCTTGATCGGCTTGGATCCACCTTGAAAGTCACTACTCTTTTATAACAGGCAGTCTAGAACCCAGCCGGCACACATACGTGTTTTCCACGTCGAAAAGCCGTCACCGACATTGTATTTTGGACGTCGAAATAACGAGAAAATGTCTTTCCTATCGACGTAGAATCTACCTCGAAACTGGATGTGAAATTAACGTGAAAAGAACGTCCAAAAGTAATAAAATGACGTCATTTTCACAAAAATTTGAAGACTTTCAGACTATAACTTTAAACGCGAAAATAATGCATACTACAGCTTTAAAAACACCAAAGCGTTCATTTGACACTTCTGTAACATATTTTCATTGTTATACACAGTGATCGAAATTTGGTTGCAATGACGTTGTATCTACGTCTTTTCACCTTCGTCGATTGTACGTCGACAATTTGGACGTCGAAAAATTCGACCAACGGCGCCATTTCCACGCAAATGACCAATTTTCGACATCGAATATTTCGACCTTCGACGTCGATTCGACGAAAGTGACCAACTCTCCACGTCGAATCGATGTACTTGTGTCGACTGGGAATGCACTTGACACAAATCCAGACATATCGTTTCACCACCATGTAAGAATGAGAATAAAGAATACTTTCCTTTTTTCTTTGTTATGTATGAGTAGGGTGGGCCGATTTTTTTTCAGATATTGGGGTTCTAGTTGTCATCAAAAGTTGTGCATTGGTACCAAATAAAGCCATGCCAAATATGGCGGTCCTAAAACAATACTTAATCGGGTCCCTGGAACCCTAAAGGCCCAGTCATTTTTTGCAAAACAAGGAATGAAAGTATGATACCAGTTTCCACATGTTAGAGTTCGAGTAGATATGAAAAGTAGTGCATTGGTACGAAATTTAGCCATATCAAATGTGGCCCTTTTTGGCCATCAAGCGTCTATGGCCGTTTTCAAACTAAAATTTTCGCGGGCTCCCGGGTGCGGCTAGATATTTTTTTGATCTGGATGTGTTTCGGCGAACAAGCATACCATAACATTCTACAACTTTTGCACGCTACTCAAACTCAAATTTCTAAAAAAAAATCGGCCCTTTTCAAAATTAACATTTTCTCCGGGCTCCGGGAAAATATCTTTTGGTCCGGCTGTGTTTGAGGCGACCAAACATAACATAACATTCAATAATTTTTGCACGGTACTCAACCTCAACTTTCTAACATTTTTTTTCGGGGGGCCCTAAAACGGTCTTTATTAAAAAAAAAAAGTTTGAGTAGCGTGCAAAACTTGTAGAATGTTATGTTTGTTCGCCGAAACACAGCCATATCAAAAAAATATCTAGCCGGGCCCTGGAGCTCGCGAAAATTATAGTTTGAAACAGGCCAAAACCGGCCATATTTGACACGGCTTCATTTCGTACCAATGCATAACTTTTCATAACTACTCGACCCCCAAAATGTGGAAACTGGTATCATATTTTTATTCCTTCTTTACCAAAAAAGAATTGGGCCCTTTAGGGGTCCAGGAGCCAGGTTAAATATTGTTTTAGGACGGCCATATTTGGCATGGCTTTATTTGGTGCCAATGCATAACTTTTGATGACAACTCGAACCCCAATATCTGAAAAAAAAATTCGGCCCACCCTATTATGTAGCCTACATTTTTCCTTCTTTAACACTTTGACCATCGCTACACTATTAAATTTGTATTTCTCAATAACTGCAATATGTCGCCTTAGAAAAAAAATATAAAGCGAAATCTATTTCATAGTTGACAATACTTCACATTAACGCCCTATTAACGAAATTAAATGTTCGTTGAAATAAAGTTAAAAATTTAATCTGTTTACAACATGCAAATGAGAACATGAACAACGTAGTTAATTTTATTCCATTCGCTTTTAAGCACAATTTTTATGCAATTTACTTGGAAAGATGTAAATGGAAGAAACTACAGCGTAGTTCAATATAATAGTTAAAACAAGTCATATTTACGTCCAATCAACGAAATCAAATTATCGTTGGAATATAGATTGAAATTCAACGTGTTTTGAAAATACAAAAGAGGACGCAAAATAATAGTTAGTGGCATTCAATTAGCTTTTAACTGCAAATTTTATTCCATTAAATTAGAAAGAATCCCATGAAATCTATACCATAGTTGAAAGATCAGTCGAAACCACGTTGAACTAATATCTTATCAACAATATCAAGTCTGTTGAAAATATGAGGAGTCTATTTCCAAACGGATCCTTGTCCAAAAAATTTGAAATTGAGATATTGGCATTGTTGAGTTCATTTTATTATATTCTAATTCATTAGTAAGATTTTGCGATTCCAAAATCATTTAATTGTCGGAAGAAATTAAAGGACAGAATCATAATTAACAGTAAAAGTTGTATATATTTTTTATCTTTTCCAAATTCATTTTTCAAGAAGGTAAAATATTGGTAAACTAATACTTCTGATCCTTTGTAAGATATTCATAGCTGTACATTTGTCCTAGCATTGAAAAATAAGAAGTGCATAACAAGTGCTTTTGTCAATTTTCTAACATTTATGGCGCTTGGACAAGGACCCGTTTGGAAATGGACGCCTCATATGATTTAAAATTAGACGTACTCTTTTCAACCGATAACGGTTGTTCAACGAAATCAACGTTCAAAACACGTCTGTATGCTACTGGGGAAATATGTAATGAAAATATGACTGTCAAACAGGTTTAGAAACATTACTTTCCACAATATTGTGTATCAGACACAAAGTACAGTGTAAATTTCCAAAGTATAACTGGACCAACACATGGCATAATTTAAATAAACCCAAGATTGTTAATAAAGATATACATATTTGGTATTACATAATGCATAGAATTGTTAAAACTAAGGATAAATTATATGAACTGCAAATTCTTGGTAATAGAGTAATATTTGTTAAAAGTGTGATAAAATAGTTACTATTAAATATCGTATTACGTCCTTCCCAATATCAATATATGGAAGCCACATCAAACTACAGTATTATGGAACACATGTTAAGAACAACAATACGTAATATTACATAAGAGTCATATATTCAATTTCCACAATGTAGACTATTTCATGGTAAAAAATCATTTTTGTTACCTGACTAACCAGTTCAAAATTAGATATCAATAATCACCATGAAATAACACATCACAGTATGTTTTATAATCAATTATTATTACACGTATTTCCTTACAGCATATATGTGAATATTTTCTACATTTTGTGAAAAATATTATTTAAATAACAATATAAGTTAATTGTTTAAGTAGTGTTTTTTTTTAATGTTGTTAGAGCGTTGGACTTGGCTTAGCAATCAGAAGGTCCAGTGAAGGTCCAATGCTATGTTACAGAAATACCTTTTCCCTTGACTGTACCTACTTACTAGATCCTGGTCGACTACCTTCAAATATCATCTCTCCTACCTTATTCCTGCCTGCGCCTGAGATGCCTAAAGGCCATAAGTAAAGTATTCTAAGACATTAAAGTCTATTTTGTTTTTGTATAAAATATGAACGTTTTGTGTCGCACATATTTCGTGTTATAGTTCAAGCTAGATAAAATGGTTATAGGACCAAGTATGAACAAAAGAGGCTCTACATTGACTACATAGCAAGCAGTTTGTTCCTTTGCGTGTATGCTACATAAAAAAATTACACCTGTCCAGGCTCCGCTGTTCTCTGGCCACAATGGAGCAAGGAAACAGGTACATTTCGCCAGTCCCACCACCACCACCTTGGAATTTCGAAATAAAAAGCATGCAAATAGTTTGTACTTCGTTTGTACCGGAATGTACCGCAAACATTGTTGTTTGTACCACTTCCGGTACCAAGATATAAGAGATTCATACTGGAAGCTATAGAAACGGCAGCCGCCCACCTTGGAATATCGAAATAAAAAATATTCCAATCGTTTGTACTACGTTTGTACCGGAATGTGCCGGAAAAGTTTTCGTTTATACCACTTCCGGTACCAAGATAGAGGAGATTTAAAGTGGGAGCTATGGAAAAGGCAGCCCCCACTTTGGAATATCGAAATAAAAAGTATGCTAATCGTTTGTACTATGCTTGTACCGGAATGTACCGCAAAACATTTCGTTTTTATCACTTCCGATACCAAGATATAAGAGATTTAAAGTGGAGACTATGGAAACGGCAGCCCCTACCTTGGAATTTCGAACTGAAAAGTATGCCGATCATTTGTACTATTAGTGCCAGAATGTACCGCTAAAATTTTCGTTTTTATCTTATTGTGCAAACCTTTTTCTTATTGTGCAAAACTATTTTCAAAATAAAGTTACATTGCTCAAAAGAGATTTCATATACGACATTGTCACAAAACTTTAGCAAAAATATTGACATGCTACGAAAACATTTTCGTGACCTACAAAACAATTTTAAACATGCAATGTAACACCAAAACTTTTGTTATGCTGAAGAGATTTTCTACAAATATTCTGTCATAAGATTCTTTTAAACAGACAAGAAATGTTTTAGTTTCAAATACAAAATTCTGTTGAACAAAAAAAAGTTCCAACTAAAAATTCACAAACAGAAAACAAAATTAAGCTGTTCAGAAAAAGAAATGACAAAGCCTACAAGCCTTTTAAGCAGTACCGGAATGCATAGCCTTACAAGAGCAAAACACCAGGCACCCTCTTATAATGTAGTGCTGGAATGCATAACCTCACAGGGCAAAAAGACACCCAAGGAAAAAACCAAACCGAGTCACCGAAATTAATATGTGGAAGGTGGGCGGGTAAATTTTAGTGACTCGCTTTGGTTTTATCTTGAAGATGAGATGTACAAAAACTAACCTAACATGAAAAAGTGTTGCGTTGAAGTTTCACTCATTCGCTTACTCGTTCGTTCAAGGTTACAATATAATAACGTAAGCTAGGATGAGAAAGTGTTTCCATACAAATCATTATTAATAAAAAGAAAATAGTTTCGTTCTTGTACCTGTTTTATTTATAGATTGTGTTATTGTTTGCAAATGCATTGTCTAAGTACACATTTTCTTTTTATCATTTGAGAAATTTTCCAAAAGTATTCTTGCTTGTGAATTTCATGGTTACATATTTTATTTTGCATGACAGAAATTTGTTATAAAAAAGTATGAATCCATTTTGCTTTTTGTACTGTATAGCCTTTTCTTGCATGTCAATTTTTTCTGAATAGCTTATTTTTGTTTTCTGCATGTCAATTTTTTGTTGGAACTTTCATTTTTCTGTTCAACAGAATTTTGTGTTTGTAACTATAAAACATTTCTTGTTTTATTGGTTGGTTAAGAATTTTTTAAAAATATTTATTGCCGAAAACTTGTAGAAAAACTTTTCGGCAAAACAAAAAGTTTTTGATGTTACATTGCATGTGAAAAATTGTTTTGTAGGTCATGCAAATGATTTTGTTGCACTGAATGTCAATATTTTTTTCTAAAACGTTTTGTGACAATGCCGTATATGAAATCTCTTTTGTATAATGAAACTTTATTTTGAAAATAGTTTTGCACAATCAGAAGGGTTTGCCTCACATTTTGTCACTCTTTTGTTTAAAAAAAGTTTTCTGACAATGTAATTTCATTTTAAAAATTGTCTCTGTGTGTGCCAAGAAAAAGTTTGTGTCACACTACATGTCAAAATTTCTTGTTACATTACATGATTCTTTATGTTTTCCTTTCCGTAATAGTAAATGTTAGTTTTGTTGTGGTAGTTCTGTTTGTGTAAAGTTTTTTGTTTTCATATTCTGCAATGTCAAGTTAAAATGATACATTAGTCAATCACGAAACAATTGATTCTTATTCTTAATTGTTTACGATAACTCAAGTGGTTTTTGTTAGCAGTTACTTCCAGTTTACCTTTTAGAATAGTGAATCTAAGTTTCCCATACCAGTTGTACGAAAAATCTAAAAATCGATACGAGAAATATCAGTTTGACTGATATCGGATGGAGTGGTCGTTCTACAAGCGAACTTTAGTATAGTAACGTCCCACGAAGTATTTCCTCAAGTAATTTTATTATATGAAACTATTGCGCAGCTGTTCTCCGCAGGTTACGTCTTTTGCTATGACGTCACAGCTTTTTTGAAAAAGTTTCTTATATAACTATCATTAAATGCATTTGCAAAGCAGCTTGTACTCCTCTTTTGATGTACGAATATTTCGTTTTTACTGATATGAAAAGTTCGTTTCGCATTTACGCGTTTTGCTTTTTACATTTTGCATATCAGAAAAATGTAAAATTATGTTTTACACATTACGAAATTTACAAATACATGTTTTAGTTTGTTATCGCACTTTTATTTAACAATTCTTTGACCACAAAAATGTTTGCTGAAGCACTGTTAAATTTTCATGCACAATGATCTGTAATTCCAAAAGATCAATCCAGTACTTTGTTACCATTAAGCATTAAAAGATCATTTTCGTCTTAAAATCTTTTTCATACTGCAAATAAGAAAAGACTAAATATCAGACATGACTCAAAAGCTCTGATTCCTATTATTCTAGGGGAGACAGGCAAAATCTATTTTATATGTATTTGTCTCCTTAGATAATAAAATGTTATTCCAATGTAAAAAGAAATCGATTTTGCATTTTCTTTACTGAAAATTTCAGATTACAAATTATATATAAGATGCATTGTATTTTCACGATTGGTTGCTTTGTTTTTTCTTACGTAACGTTTTTCCAAAATTAATTTCAGACATGTTTAAAGGTCATACGTTATTAAACAATACCTTAATTACACAACCTTCCAGCTCTTGTCCTAATTTCTAAATAATCAAAAGCCAGTCTTCCTGTTGTTTCCGTCATGCTCCGTTTCATTTGTTTCAATGTACATGACTTCAAGTTCTAGCATGTTTTCAATAGGACACGTATTCCAAAAAACGGATAAGCAATATGGGGCAGACTATAATTATTTCACAGTTTTATCATTTGTATAGTTTAAGTAAACAAATATTTGGATTGATTGTTTGTGAATGAGTGGTACATTGTTCGGGAAGCATTCGGGAGGTTGTAAATTTCATTGCAACGGCCAACAATCCTTACTTTTTTAAATGCAATCAAGTCCTACAAATGCAGAAATAACACCATCAACATACACTCTGGCCATCAGTTTCCCCAAATTATTTTCCCTTATCGTAGTGTCACTTTAATGTCTATATAGGTAAGAAATAAAATTGTATTTTCTACTATTATGAGAATTTGTATTAATACTACAACCTCGATCATATTAAAATTAGTGCGGTTTATTCTGAAACATAGCATGGACGTGTCTAAAGTTGCATATTCTACCTTTAGTAAGGGTAATAATGATAGTTTGTTTTGCAGTGACAGTTGTAGGAAATACTGGACAACACATATGTCGGTTTAATGTTTCCACCTACAAGTACAAAAGATCTTAAAATTATATCGATACAAATAACGACGATGGAAGATCTCTCTTTATTAAACGAGAAATTACAATACGATATCAACATCATCAAATTTCAGTTGCTACAGCGTATGTCAATAATTTATTTGTATTTCCGATACGAATCTTACTGTTCAATGTCGACCCTATGTCTTCTGTTTCAATCAGTATGTTAGATTGCAATTTTGATTTACTGGATTTTCCAATGCAAGTTTGAATGTATGCAAACACTTAAAATATCTGTAATATTATTGAGAAGGTATTTGTGTATCATAATTTTGCATTATTAAATGCTGATGTTACTTTTAAAGTCCACATAACCCGGACTTATACTACAGTTTATTTTTAAAACGCAGTAACCTATTCCATAAGCAAATAAAAGTTTGTTCTTTGGTCTTCAACTAAAATTCACATCAGTGGTTTAAAAATCAATAACTCACTTTCATCAAACTTTTACATATAAAAGAGTTCTGTATGTTTTTGTCTGTCACTCAGTTATTTTATTATGTATTAAATCGAATAGTCTAAACACTAAAAACAGTTACAATAAATTTCTAATAATAGTACGCAAAAGTGTTGTTTCTATAACGTTAAACCTATCAATTGCAAATTTTATACTTTTCATGATTTTATGTGTTAGACCTTTCTAGTTTGAAACAAATCGTATTTCTTTCCTTAGTTATTGTGAGATGTATCTCTGTACCATCTGGTATTCATTAAAAGATATCAACAAATTGGTGTACAGCATTGTGAGTAGTATAAAAAGCTTGTAAGTTTGATTCCAGCAGATAACTATCCTAATATAATAGTTATAAATACACGAAAGTATTCGTACGAAGTTCAACTCAGTTGCAAATAAAAATATTATGTTTCAAATAGATACCAAACCATCCATAATAACACAAAATGTGAATCAAACAAAATTTAATTTACCAGCCTGAGCTTAAAGACTACAAATAATATTCAAAATTAAACACAGTATTATAAATACTACATACCTCATAATTCTGAAAGCACATAAAAGTAAAACAAGTAACTATTTCACTTCACAATTTATATTTAAAAAACATCACCACACTATACATTACATAGGTTTCGTTCACTAAAAAAGCTATTTTCAAATTCACTTAAATGTATTTCACGCACGTTGTTCAAATGGATGTTTAACCGTTTCGCCAAACACCGATGAAATCAATAAAGTTAATTTTGGTATAACAATGCAACTTACTGAACAGATCATAAAGCGTGTGAACAGAATCTGGATTTGTTAGTATGTGCATCACATACTCGTTTTTCTCAATTTGTCCACATGTACACCCGTCTTTTTCTTCCTGAAACATGTAGCATCACGAGATACACCTAAGATTGTTTTCAATGTCAAAGTCCTTTAGCATTTCTTCAAAACATTCAAACTCTATAAATTCAGGCTTACACCAACATGGTACTTCTTTCGTAATCACTTTAGCGTAACGCTGTTCTTCCATGATTTATCGCGTGTTTCCTGCAAGTATTTCGTATAACTTAACTTACACTAACGTCTTCACACAATGCTCATACCTCAATTATACCGCACTCCTTAGAGCAATAGCATTCAACATCTTCGGTCTCTGAATTCACTGACGACGACGTCACTTGATCATTGGGTCTTTGATTGCTTCATCATCATTATTTCTATTCTTTGTGGAAATGCTAGGCAGCTCCTGAACATTGTAGCCGTTCAACTTCACAATGGCATACAGATGCTTAGTAGAATACCGAAAGTTCAATTTCTCGCTAATACGTCTCCATATGTCTGAAAACGGAAGCTGAATATCACCGTCAGGACAGAGTATTTCGTTTTTGTAACACATAATTCCATCAAGCAGAAATTTCTTTTCAATGACAGGCTATCTAGGGATTATTGCAGCCTAATAACAAATATGTAAAGTTTGTTCTCCAAGGCATTTAAAAAGTAATAAATCACATGCAAATAAGAACACAATTTTCAGCACACACACAAACATAACACATTCTTAGCACATAGAACTCTTCACTGAAAACCCTCAACAATAGTTTGATTTCACAACCCAGATGACGGCCATGAAAATACACTTCAAATGGTGACCGAGACATCTTTCCGAGACAATTCCAAATTATTCAACAGTAAATTACAATATACATGGTGAACGGTAACTAAGGCGACAAACTTCGGGAAGTGATTCCTGACATCAAAACAACACAAAAGTTCATCTGACGAATTTTCGAAAAGTCCTTAGTTTTGGAGCTACAGGCTGCCGAAAGTGTGGGAAAATGAACTTCAGAGGCCAATATTTAAAAATATATACAACGTAGAGAGTGCGGTTTAACTTAAGAAGTAATACCTATTCTATTTAAAACGCATGTTTGAAAACTCTTCAATGCGTGCGCAAGGGATTCCCCAAAGGAACGTAGGGATTCCCGGATATGTGGGGAAGGAAAGAAGTGTTTGAAGTTGGTGAAGCGAAACGGGGTTCATAGATAACACGTTATGCGTTAGCGGTACGTCCGTATCGGAAAAGGTTGCAAGATGGCGGACGTTTGTACACTAGACTATGCTGGGTTGCATAAGTACACCAATGAAGAACCGAATTGGACGTCGTTGTGGAAACCGACTTGATTTCCGCTTGTACGTGTTTGCATTTGTCAGGAGAAACAAAACACGTTGTCCACACTTATCGCCAGTTGTACGGTAGATTTAGTACGCAATTATGGCAGCAATATCAGTGGAGTTATGATGAAGAAATTTAAGGCAAACTGGCAGCTATGGCCAATGTCACGGGAAAGGATTGAGGAATGTAGCGGCCAGATTCATTTCAGTACAGCTACCCTTCCGGCATAGTCCTGGTGGTACTGAGGAAAACTCTGACAACTGTCAGAATGGCCGAACCGGAATTTAGCAATGTACGTATTGTGTGTCATGTACATACCTTGATGAGCTGCTGGCCGAACGTCTGGAGGGATAACATCACTCAGCCAGTACAACGTCCGGAGAAAAGGTGGTGTAAGATAGCGGCCTAGGCCTTGGGTAGGTACCATTACCGCATTAACGGCATGTATCGGTGGGAACAACCAAGGAAAACCGCAGTAGGCTAAAACAGAAACAAAGCAGTTGTTACTAATAATTATCCAGAAATTTATCGGAAATTTGCCATTAGAGCATTCGTACATTACACGAATAGTGTTGAAACTTGCGTTGTTACAGTACCTTATTGCATGCCACAGATGTTTGTCATTACTTCTGGAAACTTCAGAAGAGATGTTGGAAGTGCCCTCCCTGTGCGTCAATCCAGCCGACAATTCGTCGCATCATGGATTACCGTACACGCTCCAATCGTCCATCTTACACCTGAAGGTCGTCAAATGCTGTACGGATACGTTGTTGAAGTGTCTGGAGATCAGTAACTGGCCCGGCATAGACGACACTTTTCAGGTGTCCCCACAAGTAAAGGTCTAGTGGGGTTGAGGTCAGGTGACCGGCCGAGCCATGCAACAGGACCTCCTCGTCCATTTCATCTGCCGGGGAAAATGGGGTTAAGATATTGGCGAACGGTAATACGGAAGTGAGCTGGAGGTCCATCATGCATCATCCACATGCCCCGTCCTACTTGCAGTGACATAATTTCAAGTTCAATAGGCAGAGTGTTCGGCAGGAAATCTAGATACGTCTGTCCATTGAGGTGCTGTGGAAGAAATACTGGACCAACTAGGTGGTCCCCAATAATCCCCGCCCAAACATTGACGCTGAACCGTTCTTGATGGGACGATTCGACCATTCCATGGGGGTTCTCTGTACCCGCAGATGACGGTTGTGTAGATTGATGATGCCAGTATTACCCAAAGTCGCCTCATCTGTGAAGAGGATTCACAAAAGAAATCGAACAATGGTGGTGACTCTGTGCAAAAAACACCGACAAAACATTTCTCTGGGAGGGAAATCCACACGCGATAACGCCTGCACACGTTGCAGGTAATTGGGGTAGTAGTGGTTATCGTGAAGAATATTCAACAGAGTCGTTTGGCTTATATCATACTGACGGTCCACTTGCGTAGAGTTTACACTAGGGTTATTCGCAATGTCTTGTAGCACACGTTCTTCGAGGTCTGGTGTACGCACAAAATACACACGCCCTCCACGTTCACCCGTTCCATCAAAAGACCCTGTTTCACACAAACGCCGAAAAATGGCACCAAAAGTATTGTGATTCGGTTGCTGTCGGTGGGGATACTTGTCATGGTAAATTCGGGCGGATGCCCTACCATTGGCTTGTGCTTGGCCATAAGCGAATATCATTTCTGCCTGTTCTAGATATGAGTAACGGACCATTTTAACTGCACTACACAACAGACGTTCACTCACGAGTCACTCTAGTACAGGACTAACGCGTAAACACGCTGGATGTTCCATGACTGCTGCTACATGACAGTAGTACCATCTACGTATACAACATTCAACTTTTCTATTTTCCTTATGTCACCAAAAATATGTTGTTTTTAAGTTGGACTTCAACGTCCATCAATTGGCTGCTATGACTTTTGGACAGGATGGGGTGGACAAGGATTTGAGGACGGAAGTAACCACGGCTTTATTATGAGGTACCATCCCGGTATTCGCCTGGTGCGACTGGGGAAAAAACGTGATAAAAACCACAGTCACGATGGGCGGCCACCAGGATTTGAACCCAGGACCTTCTTAATACTAAGCCAGATTTCTATTGCTGAACCACAGTCGCTAAGAACATGCATTCTTCTGGTGTTTTTTTCATTTCGCAGCTATGTCCCCTTGTGAGACTTCCTTGGCATGTGATGTGTTTTTGTTGACGATTTTGTTTGTGTCATTTCGTGTGTTCAATGCATTGTAGGCTTCATTTTTACACACTGTACTGTTGTGCTGTCGTGTATTTGGCTATGCTGTTTCAAGCACATTTATTATTCTTTCTTGTTTGCTTTCTTCATTCATTCCTTCCTTCTTTCTTTCTTTTTTATTATTATTATTACATTCCCATCTCCCTTCTTTCCGTCTTACTTTCAATCCTACGTATTTATTTTTGTTTTTTCCATGTTTTAGTTTTTCCCTGAATGTTTCCACTGTTACACAGCGTGAATGTAGTAATGGTACCTATTCAAGGCCTAGGCCGCTACCTTACACCACCCTTTCCCCGGACGTTGTACTGGCTGATTGACGATATTCCTCCAGACGTTCGGTCAGCAGCTCATCAAACACGTACGAGTGAAAATCAAGTCGGTTTCCACATCGACGTTCAATTCGGTTCTTCATTGATGTACATATGCAACCCCGCATAGTCTAGTATACAAACGTGCGCCATCTTGCAACCTTTTCCGATATGGACGTACCGCTAACGAATAACGTGTTATCTATGAACCCCGTTTCACCAACTTTGGTCATTTCTTTCCTTCGCAGCATATCCGGGAATAGCTACGATCCTTTGTTGAATCCCTTGTGCACGAATCGAAGAGTTTTCAAACATGCATTTTAAATAGAATAGGTATTACTTCTTAAGTTAAACCGCACTCTCTATGTTGTATATTCTTTTAAGTATTTGCCTCTGAAGTTCATTTTTCCACGCTTTCGGCAGCCTGTAGCTCCAAAACCATGGACTTTTCAAAAATTCGTCAGAGGAATTTCGTGGTATTTTGATGTCAGGAGTCAAATTTTGGAACAAAAGCAAGTAGAAATGTGATCCACAAGAAATGTTCTTTAAATACACTTGGAAAAAAAAACTTAATTTTACTTCCTATCTTCATGATATCGACACTCCTGAGTCAATTAAGCAAGGTTTCAGTTGGATCAGGAGTAGGAATCATCTCCCGAAGTTTGTCGCCTTAGTTACCGTTCACCCTGTATATTATATTTACATTAAGCCTCAAAATGTCGATTTTTATGCAGGACTATGTACAAAATTTGTATAGAAGTATCTAATATTTTATCTTTTGAGCAGCGTTCAGCCTCTGACGTTAATAACTTCAATAGTTTCCAAAAGAAATAACTAAACTTGCATGTCCTCACTTTAAGAAGATGGAAATAATTAAAATAAATATAGCATTCGACATCTCACGACATCTCTCGAAGTGATCAGAAATTATATATTTACTCTGTACTGCTAGCAGTGTTGCCAACCGTAAGGTCCGGACCGTATTTGTATAGTTATTTCTCCCCTCTGTACGGCATATGGTCCAAATATAGGACCGTACGGATTTTGTACGTTCCTGGATAAAATTGAAAATAAAAGACTAATTATCATATCAAATAGATAAAATAAGGAAATAGTTAACTAATAATATGCCTTGAATTGAATGGACAATCTGGTGACCGAGCGATCAGCGTTGAGCATTAAAGTCAGGTATGTATTACAACAGCGATGGACAATTCCCGTTGACTTTCTTTTCGCGAAAGTCCTGTTGGTTTGGCTTTTATTTTTCGGGGAAGTCCATTGGCTCTGAAGACGAGTTGAATCAATTCACTTTAACTTACATTTCTTCCAGGTGGCGATCAGGCTCTGGATAGTGTCAAGTGAATGTATATAAATTTGCAGGTGAAATATCAGAAGCGTGAATAGTAAAATTTGTTGTTTTATGTATTTTTTGTTCGTGAAAATTTTCTTGAAGGTTAGTGATATTATTAGTTTCAAACGTCCTTTGTAAATAAGTAAGAATGGACTCCGAGGACCAAAGCGATTAATCTAAACCAAAAAAGAACAAGACAGAAACTCCAAGTAGGAAACAACAATACAGAGACACGTGGGAAAAATTAAGATTATAAGAATTGGTTATGTCGCAATCCAGTGACTGAGGAAAAAGCAAAGTGTAATGTATGTAACTTAAGTTTTGTATCGGAGCTAAGCAATGTGAAAAAAGAAAAACAACAGTGAGTCATATAAAAAACATTTACCTTAAGATTCAAATATTGCTTTTATCAGTGTTCTATTTGTTATAAATTACGAAGGGGGATCCGGAAATTAGTTGTTGATCGTATGTTCTCACCTATTAGCTTTCTGGGTAGAAAAACAAAGATTTTATCTCTGATCGGGATGCTATTCGGAATCAACAACCGGGCATGAAATCTTCAGGTACCCGGGAAAATCCCTCCTACAAATCGAACACTGGCTTTTATACCTAAAGCAGAGATTTTTTTTTCAGAGTTTTAGCTTAATTTCGTGACATCACAAATTACTTACTTCTAAACATTTTCTCCCATATCATTGTTTTTATATTGCCTAAACTTGTATTAACACAAATTTAAGGACTTAAAAAGCACCTTTATAAAAGGTATTATACACATATAGAATGATAACTTGAAAATTATAGTACTAAAGTGCTATTTCTAGTATAATTGAAATGTACGGCCCTGAGGTAAAAACTACGGTCTATTTTCAAGTAATTTACGGTCTTCTCGTGTTCCGAGGTTAACAACGCTGACTCCTAGTTACCTTTATGTTGAACAGGTGGCGGCAAAAAAGCTACTGGAGATTAACATGAGTTTCATTTCTGTATTGTCATGTTCATAAGAATAAAAAAATATATTCTCATCACTAATCTTTAAATAAGTTTCAAATGTGTTAACTGTTACCGCCTAAAAATTCATTTTATCTTATTATCTTTATCAAATGTGTTAAATAGAAAGTAATACGTTGATTTACAGAAGAGACTAAAGATGATGATTTAGAAAATCACGATTACCCAATTTAGGCAATATTATGCTTAAAATTAAGATAAAATGGCTGTAGGTGTAAGGGCTTACTTCAGTACAGAACATATTCATATACTAATGTTATATTACAGTCGATTTGTTGCAATGAACTGTTTCTGTCCATGTGTTGTTTTTCCCCCATGCTATATATGAACGCACTGTTTTTGTCCATATGCCATTTAAAATGGATACCGCTACCAAGACAACCTAAATATAGAATGTCCTCCTTAATTAGATTGTGATCATTAGTGCTGTAATATCAGTGCTAGAGAGGCATTTATCACTGACCAAAAATCAATTCTCCACTAGGGCAACAGTATGGCTTATAATTCCATACCAGAAGTGGTACAGACGAAAATTTTTGCGGTAGATTCCGGTACAAACAGAGTACAAAAGATTGGTATACTTTTTATTTCGAAATTTCAAGGTAGGGGCTGCCGTTTTCATAGTTCCAAAATTTAAATCTCTTATATCTTGGTACCGTAAGTGGTACAAACGAAATTTTTGCGGTATATTCCGGTACAAACGTAGTACAAACGATTGGCATACATTTTATTTCAAAATTCCAAGGTGGGAGCTGCCGTTTCCATAGCCCAATCACTTTAAATCTCTTATACCTTGGTACCGGAAATGGTACGAACGAAACTTTTTGTGGTACATTCCAGTACAAACGTAGTACAAACGATTGGCATACCTTTTATTTCGAAATTCCAAGCTGCCGTTTTCATATCCCCCACTTTAAATCTCTTATATCTTGGTACCGGAAGTGGTAGAAACGAAATTTTTTGCGGTACAAAGGTAGTACGAAAATTTTTGTATTCTAGTACAAAGGTAGTACGAACGAATGGCATACTTTTTAGTTCGAAATTCCAAGGTGGGGGCTGCAGTTTCCATAGAACCCCATTTAAATTCGTATCTTGGTACTAGAAGTGGTACAAACGAAAATTTTTCCGGTACATTCCCGTACAAACGTAGTACGAACGATTGGCATAATTTTCAGTTCGAAATTGCAAGGTGGGGGGCTGCCGTTTCCATAGCCCCCACTTTAAATCTCTTCTATCTTGGTACCGAAAGTGGTACAAACGAAAATGTTTGCGGTATATTCCGGTGCAAGCGTATTACAAACGATTGGCATGCTTTTTATTTCGAAATTCCAAGTCGGGGGGGGGGGGGCGAAATATACCTCAAGGAATCGGGAGGTGACCTGACGTGAGTTGAGGTTTTTATCCAAGTTTATTACTAACAAAATATTTGCTGTTGGAATGATGCCAGGGTCTTCCGTTTTGTGTTCTCATGGGCAAAGCACAAGATATTGCAAAAGGCGTGGTGTAGACTACAGATAGGGCCTCTTTCGTTCATACATGATCATATAACCATTTTTTCTAGACTGTAGTTGCCTTATTTCTTCATTCAAGTAGCAATCAATTTCGAATCACGATATTTGGTAAACTCTGACGTTGAGAATTTGTCGTTTACTTTCGGTAAGTCGGGCCTCGGTACACCCTGTATATAGAAAAGGAGCTTAAGGGGATTTTGTTTTTCATTCTTCAATTCACTTCCATCGCTTTGCGTCTGACCTTCTCAAATACAAACTACAGGAATGCGACTTTGAAAAATTACTAACATGCATACTAGAGGTAATGTTGACGAGATGTGAGTTACTTACCGAGCCGCCGTAGCTCAGTGGTAAAGCGTTAGCGTACAATTCTGGAGGTCCTCGGTTCGATCCCAGCTGTCGACCAGCCTTATTGAGGTTTTCCAGGGTTTTTCCTTAGTCACATCAGGCAAATGCCGGGATGGCCCCTTTAGCATAAGTCCTGGCACCTTCCCGAATCCTTTTTCCTTCCCTATCCCGGTCTGAGCCTTAGATGCCTGAAGTCTATAAATAAAGTTCAAATTCTAATGTGAATTACTTTCGGTTTGTAAATTTTATAATCGTGGACATACGAACTACTTATTGTTCATGACTGCCCGTGAGGTAAGTTTCGAGGGATGTTACCTTCTCCTTAACTAAACGGTGTCTTGCAAGCTTTATTCCAATATGACGAAGGGGTACAGATCACATGTGGACCAGTGATTAAGCCACTACCATTGGTAAAAGTAGTAAGAACGGTTTTACATGTAAGTGCTGCGTGGCGTCAGACCAGATCACGGCATTGTATTGAATGTGGAGCACTATTCAATATCTAACATCTACTCTCGCAGCTTGTACTTTACTGCCGTAAAATCGATCGGCAGCGCTAAGATAATGCATGTAAAAATTGTGCTCATGTGAACCATTCGCTTTAAGGTTTCCTCTGGTTCCCCCTAGTCCTACCTGGTGGTAAGATGCCTTGAATTAAGTCCAGAACCACTACATTCCTCTTCCTTCCTGCATTGAAGAGTAAGCGTAAGAGAGGGGCACAAACGGACTGTCGCCTAAAATGATATAAAACCCACAAATTGTCTATTTATACAATGAAATTTATACAAGAAATATAATTATAGCCATTTTTAAATTAGAAACATTTCATTCACAGTGAGGATCACACGCAAATTTTGGCGAAAAGCTGCCAGTTTTTGCCTTCTCTTCTCTGCAGAACGTTAGGCATTCTATCTGCAACGTGCATCCATCCCTCTTTGTATAATTGTCGTTAGGAAAAGGTAAGGTGCCTTCTTTACTTTGTTCTAATTCTGTTACAATAAATGTCTCAAGCAACATGCACAACAAAGTTATCTTTTAGAGAAGCAGCTCCTTTAATTTATCCTACGAAATTTCAGCCAGGTCGAGTTTCCAAAAATAGAATGAATCCAGCTTTTCTCCAGTTTAGTCATCATACTTTCTATTACAAGGCAAAAAAGTAAGACCACGAGCGAGTCAGGTATAAAACCCATTAGCGTCAAGCCCACTGTACATTATTGTTGATAAGATCACAGGAACTAGGATTTTGTGGATTAAAATAAAGCGTATAATAGAACGACTTACTTATTAGCATATTCTGGATTCATTAGATTCGCGGAGCTTACATAAATCGAGTGGGTGAGGAAAACTCTTTAAAAAAGCTGGCAGCTTTCTTCTCATTTTCTAGCATCTCTCTTGAACTACTCTTGTAACGAGAGTGAGAGCCAGTTATCCGTAACGAATTTCGCAAGAACAGCTATCAGTGTCAGTCTTCCATCGCATATACACAAAAAATGTTTTAAATAAAGAAACAATGAATGTGTCCATGTTACAAACATGAAACAAGAAAACTAAAAGGGTTTATTTGGAATTTATTTATGGTCTTTAGGCATCTCATGCTCAGGTCGGGATAAGTTGCGGCAGAGGTTGGAAGGTAGTCGTTCAGTCCTAGTTTTGTAGGTACCATCACAGAATTTGCCTGGTATGACTGAGGGAAAACCTTGGAAATCCTAAGTCAGTATCGTTTCCAGGACCTTCCAATTACAACACCAACTCTCTACCAACTGAACTACGACTTCTTGATGAAAGCGTTTAGTATATCGATCCAAAGACGGATTTACTATATTTTCATCGTTTGTGTACAAGATTCAAAAATTACCGAGTGATAGCTCAGTGATAGTATATGATCGTCCTCTTAACCAAAAGGTTAACGAATCTAATCCCGGTGTAGCTCCTTATGTCTGAAGTTCCTTTGTGGTTTTCCTCAATCTTCCCTTTCGAGTGAAGTGACATCTTTAGCTAAGGCCAAGGATACTTAATTTCTAGTTGTGTCTCCTCGGTGTTAATAAGTTCGACCACGCTATTACCCTTCAAAAGTCGTGCCTTGGCTTACTTTGAGTCTTGAGCAAATTGTGCCCGTAAAGTTTTCATTTGGTATCAGGATTGGGAAAAGAAGTTATTTAAAAAAAAAGAACAAAACGGGAAATGAAAGAAGAGGAAAATTACGTAAGAAGGATTGAGTACATAGAACTAAATAAAACCGTAAGGAAGAAA
>JAGDQP010017484.1:0-38436 GCA_022664845.1 Lepisma saccharinum | reverse complement strand
GCTCTGCAAAAATAATCACACGATGATTCTATTCTGTACTCTCTACTCTCACTCGGCTCGTCGAAAAGAAATCAATTTAGGTAGTCCTTTATCTAGTAATATTTGTAGTAATAATAATGCGAAAAAAGTCTAACCTTACTCTAACCATAACTAACTAACTCTATGGCTTATGGAAAAGTTCATCGCAGCAGTAACAAACGTTCGCCATTGGATTCTATCCTGCGCAGTATCAAGCCAGTTTTCATCACGAACACCTACTTCTCGAAGATCTCTTCTAATATTGTCCTCCCAACGACGTCTCGGTCTTCAAAATGACCTCTTTCCATCGGGCCTTCCAACCAGGATAGAATATAATCTTCGTTTTTCCCCCATCCGAGCTACATGCCCTGCCCACCTTAGTCGTCTCGATTTCATTATTTTTACAACATCTGGTGAATCGTACAGTCCGTGGAGTTCTTCATTATGCAGTCTCCTCCACTCTCCAGTCATCTCGTCCCGTTTCGGACCATATATCTTACTCTAACCATAGACTAAAATATAGATTAATCCCTCTTGCCTATTTTCGTCTGCGATAAGGAGTACGTGGTTTTGAATCCTGCCGCTAGGTGACTCGCGACTACTTTTATTCGCTGTTTTTTTTAGTAGTAGCTAGCAGAGACACCAAACGGCAGGGTTCAAAATCACGTGCTCTTAAGCAAATTAATAATAATAATTTTAGCGCAAACGAAAATAAATAAGCGGTATAAGTCTATATTATTATTTAGTCTATGCATTAACTCACCTCTCAGACTTGGCCTAATGTGTGTACAATTACAAGAAACCTTTGTTGTTGTTTTTTCAGAAAACATAAGTTAATAATTAATATGAACGTTCAGAAAATATACTATGAAATATAAAAACATAGAAAAACATGTCCCCTACTTTGGATAAACAGTTTTTCCCGCAAAGGAAGGGCACGTTATCGACTGGATCATGTTAGTAGCTGACAAATAGCAATGTTGAAGTGCACGCACTACGTAACAACGCTACTAGATGTCAGTGGTAACAGTTCTAATCGCAGTTGCACCGTAAAAGAAAAACTATGATTGGGGGAGTTTCCAAAGAGCATCCACCAGGTACCCTGAAATTAACCGTGGAAAATGTTGCCATTCCAAGGTCTTACCAACTCGTTCACTGTGGTAAACGGATTGTTGTGGTTGCTACAATCACTAACGTTCACGTAAACGAGTGGCTCGTAGATAAAAGGAAACGTCAAATTTTGCTATCTATATTTGTGCCTAGGAGTTCCTAAAGTAAAATTTGCACTTTAAAAAAATATAGTGAAGCGTGGAGCTTACCTTTACTACTAAGTACAATCGCATTATAAGTGGACTCAATTATTCTCCTCCAGCGTTGGCTCCTAAGCTCCATAATTGGTAGGATAATGGTGTTCCTCATTCCATAATTATATTTTCATTATCCATT
Source organism: Lepisma saccharinum (assembly GCA_022664845.1). Lineage (NCBI taxonomy): Eukaryota > Metazoa > Arthropoda > Insecta > Zygentoma > Lepismatidae > Lepisma > Lepisma saccharinum. Next base: position 36,972 of record JAGDQP010017484.1, on the reverse strand, counting down.
TAGAAGTTGCTTCTTACAGAATTGTGCTTCTACTGGGTTATGGTAGAAATGAATTGTCTCCAGTTGCTTTATTCAAAATTCCGGGTACACTAACTTTTGGCAAGATCTAAGTTTTAATCTATTTTTGACTGAATGTCAAATCATCTAGAATGTAAAACATTTCCTGTGTGAATAACATAGTTTGTGTGATGAAACTCATTTCTGATGTATTTCAACCACATTTTACTTAAGTAGAAAATCTGCGTCGGCTTCATATGCTGCATTTACACCGGTACGAGCCACCTTTTAACACTTCCCCTTTGTAGTAATAACTTTCGTTTGTAAAATTTTACTTTAATTTGCTAGAAGCTGCAAATATAGTTCTGTTTCATTTGTGCAGATGTTTCTAGAATTTAAAACGGGCGGCTTCTCAATTTAGTTACTTATATCAAACAAGAGAACGTTATGAGGCGATACTTGATACAGTGTTGCTAACAATAATTACTTGATAAAAGCTAAACCGCACTATAAAAGTAGTTAAAATTCTATCTTACTAATGCTAGAATCAGGAGTGTTTATTGCTAGAACATGCACAGAAGTTACCGAAATCCGTATACACACTACAGAAAAGATAGAATCTTTGGCACCTAAATAAGTATTCAAAATAACTAGTCCTAGGTACAAAGTTGATGAATTGGTAACTCTGTCTCGGTAGTGTACGCTCTCGCCTCCTAGCGTCCGTCCAGAGCGAAATCTAACTTTCCAATACAAGCTCGCCGGGCCTGCATTTGATTTCTATAGGATTTTGAGAGGTTTCAAAAGTAGGCTTGTGCTATGTAATTAGAAACATTTTATTCTAATTACATAAATGTGTTATTATTTACTTACTTGAAAGTTCAGTTGATAATAATACTTTTGAGTTCGGATTTTCGAAATTGGGATTGTGTTGCCAGTTCCGATAGGCAAATTCCTCTACAGAGTTGTCAGATTTCCGTCCCAATATTTCCTTCAAAATATTGAAAAATTCCCTATTTTTATATAAAAAAAAATTCCCACCTGCTATCTTTACTTTCAATTCTTCAAAATTACTGAAAATTAAAACATAAGAAGCAGGGGGGTTTGGTATTGAGATTTTCATACCGACTTTCGGTATGTTTTGGATACAGACAATTATCGATATACCGAAATATAGAACGATACCGAACACCGATAATACCGATGTACCGAACGATATCAACAAACTAAAATGCCAAACAATATCAAAATACCGAAAAACAATAACATTGAGCAATATGAAAGTATGGAGAAGGGGACTGACACCTTTGAACATGTTGTTGGGCATATTTAATTTTGTTTGCTCACACTCAGAGAATTTGTTCAGAGAAATAACATGAATTGGAACATATACAACTCGCCGAAGAAAAATACGCACTTCATTGTCATCTTAAAACATGGACAGAAACTGGGTAGCTATCGTTCAAAGGTAGACTTGAACAAGGGTGGGTTAGCTTTGAACATGGCGAGGGCAGCTTTGAACACAACCTTAATTTTATTACAAGACCATTTAATTTCTTAGTAAATGCTTCTAAATACAAATACGGAAGCAGAAGAAAGTAAACTAAAGTTTTACTAGCCATACAAAGAATATAAACTACCCAGTTGTTAATAAATGCTGATCTTGCTTGTAGGGTTGCCACCTTTTGATAAATGAATTACGGGACACTCCGCAAAAAATACGGTATAATAGGAAAAAATACGGGACAAATCTTAAATAACTTAAAATAAAAGTAGCTTGTTAGCCCCTGTACTACTATATGACTATACACACACAAGCTAAAACCTTCATAATTATCAATTACACACAGAAAACGTCTTACTTGCAAATGCTCACATCCCAAAAGAACTGGCGGGCGGAAAACGGATATTTCAATTTTCTAAACACAGTTAACGTTAATATTATACAATTTTGTTTAATAAAAAAGAATTCAAGTTACATATGATAAATATAAAAAAAAAACTACATTTTTTCTTTGCTTTCAAGGTTTTCTTGACCAAGTTCAGTACCAGCTGATCATTTCGTTGTAAGTTGATTTTTGAAAATTTTGAAAAGATATTAACATTTCTAACATTATAATAAATATATATGATACAGGACAAACCACACAAAAGGGAATTGTCAGCTTGGTATTGCACTTTATTTACATTATACCTAGGTAGGTTGAAGAATTTTTCTAGTTCACTTCTGCAACTATTCCCTTGCCTATTTTGACCCACTTCGAGCACAGTATGCTGGCTTAGTTAACTTAACTATGAACTACTTAACTTGAGGTCTGAAGTTCGATTCCTATACTACAATACTGAGAATACTTGATTATAGTATAAAATAAAATACTATTAATTAAACATAAATATATAGGTTAATAATATTGTAAATACATTTTGAATCATATGAATGGAAGAGTTTTACTTCTTCCTCTGTAAAGATGCGAATAGAATTACTATATGCAAGATAATGACAAGGAACTTCCCAAAACCTTTCCTTTTTTAAAGTGTTAGAAGAATAGACAAAAAAAGGAGAGATTTAAAGAAGAGATCAAATTGATTTTTGAAGATTTGTCTGAAAACATCACGTTACTTAGAAACAAATCTGTTCGCCAGGGGTTGAACTCAAGAACTCAATCAACTTTCTTCTTTTAAAGAAAAGAAAATCGTCTCCATCAGAGTTTTAACTTGCAAACCCATGCGTGGTAGGTGAACACGATAACCACCATACTATAGAGGCTTGCTGATTGTTGTGATCAGCAATACAGTGTTTTTTGGGGAACGATCTATTGTATACTATACTCCTGTCTTGTAAGCAAACAAAACAAGTATTTCTTTTTTCTAATCGTGATCTATTGCGTTCTGCATAGAATGCAACAGCAAGGCAGTAAGGCTTGAATGATTATTTTAAAAGACTGTTTGTTGCCTATATACCACACTTTGTTTCGATTCAAAGACGAGGCAGTAAAACAAGGGACAGGATGCAAGCCCTTGGAAAACATGCATTTCACATCTTGATAAGTAGTACCTGTGTACCGTATAAATTTCAAGTTTCAAGCTTAAACCGTTTGCCCTGGGCATTGATATGTAAGTCAATCAGGACTTCTCCTTTTATATAAATATGTAGAGTATTATTATTATTATGATTATTGCCTGATGATCAATAGAGTATTAATAGATGATTATATTCAATAGAGTATTATTTACGTCTTTACTTATACATCTTAAAATAGCAGCTTATCCAGTAAATAATGCCGTATTTTTGCAACGTCAGGAAAAAATCGACAACTTACGATAAGAAAGATATATTGTAACCGACCTTGGAGCTCCGTTCCATTTGTTTTATTTATTATTATTACGGATTTTCCGATGTTGAGCTTCAAAGCCGAAGGGATTCTTACTGTTGTGATCGTGATGTTATCAGTTTTTTCCCCATGTTTTCTAGCAATGGATTAATCTTTTGATTCTCTTTTGTTTAGTTTCTTGGTATAAAGATTTACTTCTTGAACTACTTTGTGACGTATCTTTTTCCTCTTCCTTGTGTTACTTATTTTCTAATTGGGTGATGTCAGCATCCCTGACAGGACCAAATCTCAATTCATCTTACGTATGTGGGTTTATATCATTGGCAAAACTTCCCGCTAAGATAATTCCTTGCTCGCTAAACTCATTAATTTTCTTATATTACTTGATATATATAATTTATTTCCAGTTTTAAGATATATTGTGCTTATGAAATTTCATTCAGTGTGCCAAAATTCAGGTATTATTCGTTTCGGTTTGAAACCGAGATCTGCTTCTATAGTTTATTTTGTTCTTCCGCTTTGCGAACGTATTTTGTCGAGAAAGGAAGCGTTCCCTGTTAGATATATACCAGTACAAGATGCGACAACAAGAGGTTGCAGGACTGGTTCTTCAGAAAGCTTTTCTAAGTATACTAAAAATTTTAATTATGAAATTTCAAATATTTATTTCGAAACACCGATAAAATCTCAGAAATCTTGGTTTGTCATATTATGATGTAATGCTGAAAAGTATTCATAGTGGAATTGACCCATATGTTCTAGTGACAGTGATACAGTTGGAAAGGATCAGCAGTTTCGAATATTTGTTAATACTATCGACATCTTCTATGTACAAAACAGTGAATTTTCGTATTATTTTTACATACAAGCAATTTTAGACTTGAGTTTTAAACGAAACGATTTTGTCAAAGCATAAAATTCAACAACAGTATAATTGAATGAATTTTCATGGACAGAATAGTGTTTCCTAAACACACTTTTTATTTTTTTCAGACAAAATGTATGTACTGTCAGGTTTCTCTCAAGAGATGTTCATTTCAACTCAAACACAAATGATATTTTTTTTTTCTCCGTTCAAATGAACTTCGAAGTTTATGAAAATATGTATTTTAGAGTAGTTTGTGTTCAGTAACTTGATCTTTCAGTCGTTTTGTTGAAATAAACAATGGATAAAATGGTTTAAACATTTTATTGAAATCGCATGTAGTGGTAGCTAATATTTAGGTTAAATTTGAACCATGATGCTTTATGCACATATATTTTGAACTTACACTATCGCGTATATTACAAGTGTTTTAGTGAATTAAATTTAATTCGTATTAAGGTGAGTGCACGCACATTAAACTTTAGTGTTGTTTTCATTTATGGATTTTCACGTTAATATTGAGTTCAAAATTTGCTACAGTGACCTTGTACACTAGCGGACAACATCGATGTCTTTTGGCGGATAGGTAGTATGTTAGAACTTTTATTTCTTCTACTCCTTCCTATTTCCGCTAGAATACGGCGAATGTCACTAGTGCAGTTTTCAACTGTAGGTCCGACTGTAGTACGTGGTCCATTACTGGCGAGCGAGAGCGTTTACTTTTCACTCGTTGTTCTGAGAGATTCAGAATGCTTTATTTTTGCCACCTTTTCTATTATTTTAGTTTTAAAGCTAACTTCGGTGACTCGTAGGTTTACGGAAACTTTGGTTTATCGCCTCCAGTCTGAAGTTTGTGTTTATGGAGGCTTAGGCTACTGTGGTATTATCCATGCGATGATGTGGACTGTTCTCTGCGCTCTCTTCTCTGGTGGGGTGGGGAATTCTATCCTTCTCTGTCTCCCCCATCTTTTTCCATAGCTTATGCTCATGTCTCATCTGTACTATATTTCGTATTTGTATTATCCTTCGGTAATCGTGTGCTCCCTCTTCGGGAATTTCCGGTACTGGCGTGTCCTGGTGATAAGAGATGAGGCTTTTTTGATTTAATAATTTGATGATTTATATTTTCTCGTACGTTATGTGGCCGTGGGACATGACCTTGGCTAGTGAAGTCGTGACTTAGCTCTCGAGTGACCCGCTTGAGTTAGTCCAGCTGGCCGGCTTCCAGTCTGAGTGTCATTGTTGACTCTTCGCGAGCGTTACCCACTTCTCCACTGGAAAGTGAAGTACATTTTCTTTCTTTCTTACCCTTCTTTAGGGAAAATACACATATTGGGACACCTTCTAGTTGTGAAGATTGGCGAGGCTTTACTGGAGGAGCGTCCGGAGTGTTCTGATGATCTACACAGGCTGTTTTCGCCCGGCGCTTATCCCGTTTTGAACCTTTTGTGTTCTCTGGCGACACGGTTCAGTTTGTTTTGGTTTTGGTTGGTGTGAGTGTCCCCGTGGTCTAGTGGTTTGGTGTTTTTCAATATATCTATAATAATAATAATAAATCACAGCTATGGTCAATCCACTACTGGATAAGCTCTCTCCCCGGAGGGAGGCTATTTACTGCTCCCTCGCTGCCGAGACGAGTTGCGAGAGGAGAGCCTAAGCTGTCACAGTGATCGCTACTATCTTTTATTCATAGCAGCTCCCCAATCGCATCACGTTGCTGAGTGCGCATCGATACAGACGAAAAAATGCCTTAGAAAATATCCTTGTTAGCACTGGGAATCGAACCCGGGACCCATCAATCCGTAGTCAGAAACGCTAACGACTTTTTTAAAATCTCGTTTCTTTATTTTCTTGTTACATTACATTTAATTATTTGATTGTGCCTTTATTTACGCGCTTATCTTACTTATAGCCTAGGTTAAAACACATTCACAAACATCCATGTCCGAGGTGGGATTCGAACGCACGATCCTTGGGCCGACAGACTACCACACTAGACCTCTCGATCACCTAGGCCATAAATATGAGTATATATATATATATATATATATATATATATATATATATATATATAATCACAGACATATCCAATCCACTGATGGAGAAGGTCCGAGGGAAGGAGTTGGTCTACTGCTCCCACGCTGACCAGACGGTTTGGGAGAGGTGAGCCGAAGCACTCACTGTAATCGCCACTGTCTTTTATTCACAGCAGCTTCTCAATTGTCATCACGATACTGAGCCCCCACCGGGAATTGAACCAGGGACCGCTCTCACTGAAGCCGAGCGCGCTACCCACTAGGATACGTCGGAGCTTCATATATATTAGCAGGAATGCTATTTCCAATACAGGCCCTTGTAACTATCTTCCTCATTCCTGTCCTAGAAGCGTGATTGCCGAGTGATGTCATCACTTAGACATAACTTGTTTAAAAACCCTTAGATGCTAGTATATATTCAGATTTTCTAAGGATAGAAAATCAAGGTCGTGACTATCAGCGCGTCTTGAAAGTATTTCGCATCGGTTATAATTTTATGTATATTCACATTAGTTTGCATCCATCCATTTTGTAGAGCACATTAGCTAATCTCTGATTTTTGAACACGAAGTTTGTTAGCTTTCAGAATTACATTGATCAACTTAAATATTTATAGAGTTTATTGATTTAATTCTGTAACAAAATAATTAAGTTTATAAAGGATACAACAATTATAAGAGAATTAATCATATTGTCTGTTACAAATAATTTTCACTTACCTACCGACAGGCTGTAGCACAATTGGATTGGCTTAGCAATCAGAGGGTTCTGGGAACAATCCTAGACGCCGTCCAACCTGACAAAATGTTCCATGGCTTTTCCTCAACAAACCAGTCAATTTCAGAGATAGTACCTTCAAATTAGGCCCTATCCTACTTGCTTCTAATACCCTCCACCCTACCCCAATCCGGCTTCAGTCAAACTTGCAAAAGGCCATAAATAACTTCAAATTCTCATTTTCAATAGTCGAATGCTTAATCATACTTTCAATTATATCCAGAGCCAATATCTTTCTCCAAATGTAGACAATGCATTACAGTGTAAGTTTTCTGGTTTCTACGGTCAGCGGCCATTAAAATACATTGGCATACACAAATTCAGAGAAAACGAAGATGAGACGAGAGTGGACATGGTCTCTATTATAGGTTTGGTGATCATATTTTCTTAGCCACAATTCGGGACAGGTCTTACCGAGATCTAAAGCCCCACTTCTTTACTTGTGGATGGTTTGAGTGTCAGCCAAAGACAAAAATATTCAGGCATAAATATATCTCAAAAGTTTACTTTTATTAAAAACTAATTGCTCTTTGAAAAATTAAACATAGCTCCAATTTAATTTTAATATCAGGATGCTGAGCCGTTATAACTTACTTGCTATGATATTTCTTAAGATGCAAGAACTTCGATTTAAGTTATTATAACTAAGCTATTTTAGTTAGTTCATCATTGATTATGAACGCTCAAGAGTGCTACAGTGACACAAATATAAAATTTACTTCAAATGTCCATATCAAGTTAAACCATATCGCACTTTTTGATGAATTCGGAACTTTTAATATCTTTCTCCGGCCATAATCCTCAAATTCCAGACTTCCCTGCAAACTAATAACAACACATAATACATCTTGTCTCTAAAACACAATTAAAGGGAACTATCATTCTTCCCCACTCACAAGTAACAGACATGACACACACACACAGAGGGAGAGAGAGTGTTCGTGTGAATAGGGAGAAAATTAGTTCTTTCGTAAATAAAAATATAGAACGATATTTCTGGAATTTTTGCATAAGCTCACTAGGTTTGTACAGTGGAACAGTGTCAGTCTTTCAATTATTCGAACTGACCAATAGAAGTTCATACCCTGTTCTTACCATTGATATTTTTACAAGGCAAAAGTGAACAAAATAACTTATGTTCCTAAACTTCGATTAGTAATGAATTCGGAAACACCACAGCGAATTGCTGCGGTGAGAAACTTACTGTCGCTGCAGAAGAAGAGACGATTAACGAATATACGTTGAGCACAAACCAGAACACGTCATTGACCTGAATCGTTCACTTTTCTTGTATTCCTTTAACACAGAACTACTGTAACATGCAAATCGCAGGTTTTTGAGAGGGTGATGTGTGGTGCAGTGTTTTCGTCTTGACTTTCTATTCAGGAATCTTGGATTCAATTCCTACGCAGAACGCTACTTTTTCACCTAAAATGAAAGCGTGAACTATTTACAGAACTTAATCAGAGAATCTTCTCGGGTTAAAGAGAGAAGGAGCATCACTAGCTAGATTAAGAAAGTAAACAATGTGTTTGCGTTTGGCCTTTAGGATAATAATAAATCAATCTAGTTCCATGTTTTCATTGATCTTTCTCTATTGTTATCTTCCTTTTTATGACTTTGTCTCTTCCTCTTTTTGTGTTTCTCTCTTACCCATTTCCCTCTCCCATACACACTCTGTCCTTAGGTGAGTGTGTGTGTGTCTGTTTATTCTATATCTGCGGATTATTATAAACATTACTTCATTGTAAGGAAAATTCCCTTGTAATATCTCAGTCCGACCGTCCCACAACGACCATCTAGACGACCGTCCCAGAACCTTCCGATTGCTAAACCAACCCTGTATCAACTGAGCTACGGTCACTTGAAAGATCTTGGTCATGTTGACCCGACATTAAGAAGCAATATTCGGATTAACAGAGCGACAGGTTTACATATTATACTCGTTGGGTTAGCATCTTATTTATACCTTTTAGGCACATATGGATAACTTCGGGATAAGGTTGTGCGAAATGTGGTAAGGATTCGGCCAGGTCTTACTTAAATTGTAGATTCCATTCCGGTGCGTGCCTAATGTTGCTGAAGAAAACAATGAGAAAACCTAAGTCATTACAGCCAGCCGCTGGTACCGAACCGAGGAACCCCGAATACGAATCCTACACCTTACCAAGTAAGATACGGCCGCTCGGAACAAAACATACTGGTATTGATGTTTATCACACACACACACACACAAATATTTGTCGGGAAAGAGAAAAAAATATTTTATCTCAGATATTCTCCATATGATGCTCAAAAATCCATTATCTTATCTATATCTGTTGTATATATATATATATATATATATATATATATATATATATAGTAATTATATTTACTAGAATTTCGCACGCTACTTATTTGTGTACTTTGCTACAAACATCTTTGTAAGTGATAAACGTAAATAACAACATCCTATCAGAAATTATAAAGCATAAATGTTGTGCCCCAATTTTATGAACAGTTAGAAACAGACGTTTTCTCTTGTCTTTCGTGTATAACGTTTGTATTCTATGGAATTCTCAATTCATTAAGAAAGAAATAATTACCTAGCAACCACAGGTTTCAAAGCTCATTTTTGTTTCTCCATGTTCGGTAATGATCTTTTGTACTGGACAATTGAAATTAGATTTTTCAGTATACTTCAACTGGCGGCCCACCTAAAAATACAAATAGTGATAGGTTTTCTTTTGCTGTTTGAAATGCTACTTAGTACATTATTTGCTACATACTACAAGAAACCATAAATATCTTTCCAGAATCCAGGACATGCGATAACGTTCACTGTTAAAGAGAAGAAAATTTCAACCCTTGCTCGCTCACTCACACACTCTCAGAATCGCACACCGCCCATTGTACGTCTGTTGGGTGGCCTATCTTGTAGGCTTAGAGAAAACTCGTGTATAATAGTCATGTAAAGATTATATTGGCCATGATAGTGCATTGCAGAAAAATGAAGGCACATCATTGACACCTCGAAGAGGAGTTTAAAATATATCTTGCTGCACAGTGACAATAAGTTACCTTCCATTCCTGTTGGCCACTCTGTACATATGAAAGAAAGCTACGAAAAAATAAATATATTTCTCCACAAGCTAGAATATAGAAATCACAGTTAGTTATGTGAGGAGATCTGAAAGTGATTTCAATGTTGCTCGGTCAACAAGCAGGTAATACGAAATATCCATGCTTTTTGTGTCTATGGGACAGTCGCGCAAGGCATGAACATTGGCTACTAAGAATGTGGCCTGCCAGGGAAAGCTTTGAAGTCGGCGAGAAAAATATTCACAACGAACTGCTTGTACATCCTACTCCTCCCACTGCATATCAAGTTGGAATTAATAAAGCAGTAATTAAAAGGTTGAAATATGGATGGGACTTGCTTCAAATACATGTGCAGAAAATTTCCTGCATTATCGCATGAAAAAGTAAAAGCTAGTATTTTTGACGGTCCTCAAATAAATTCCTAATGAAAGATGCAGAATTCTCACATACCGTAGACCCAAGGTTGTTGGATATAACGAGAAAGGTAGGTCCAGTTCGCTGCTTTGCTGGAATTGGTTGAGAGCGCGTGGCGTCATCTGACTAGCAAGCAGAGGCAGCCAGGCTACAACCAGCGACACTGTCGCATGCGCAGCATTGAATGTATAGCTCTTGCAACAATTTGAAGTTAAATACTTCAATACAATAATTAAACGAATATACTCCAAGTTTTAAAAAGTCGACCAGAAATAATATTTTAAAGGTTTCCTGTTCTTATATTGAGCTGTTAGTGATTTTACATACGTCATTATTCAGATTTAAAATTTTGCAATTATGAAGTTTCTGGTAACTTCTCAAAATCTCGGTTACAATAGAAGTACATTGACAACTTCTCACTTTCAAATACTCTAGGTTCTTTTCTCGGTTAGAGTTTCAGTTAAATCTATTTTTTATATTCTGTAATTGTTATAAATTTTAACAGCGGTGGGTTTAATTAATTGTCTGTAATTGTTAATTTACAATTGTGTCGGCAATTTGAATTTGAGTTCACTTATGGCCTTTTGGGAACTTTTGGCAGCGATGTGATAGGTCGAAGATGAGGAATGTATCGGCCATGGCTTTACTTAAAGTACTATTCCGGCATTTACATGCTATCCCGGTGCTCGGCTGGTGAAACTGAGGAAAACACTGGAAAACTTCAGGCAGGATGGTCGGCCATGGGATTCGAACCCATCCTTCTCCCCACTGCCTCTCGGCAGTTCGCGACGTTACCGCCTGAGCCATGAGGGCTGGGTCCCCTTTTGGGCATGTATGATTGATGCCGAGTTGGGGTACGGGAAAGGATGTGGAAAGCAGTCGGTTGGGATTTAAGTTGACTAAAATGACTTAAGGCCCCTCATCCTTTCATTATTCAATGTTAAATTTCCATAAGGCGTATTTAGCTTTGGAAACAAAAACTAATAATCGTATATTAATTTGCAAATATTCATATGAATTGTTGTTCTTCGCTCTACATTACTTATACATCCACTTCGCCAAATCTCAGTTGCATGCGCTATAAATTGCAAATGTACGTACATGTATGTTTATTCGCAAAAAGCAGTTGAGTTTTACATGGAAAATCCCATAACAATTCTATTTAGCTTTAATCTTTTAATCCACTACAGCTACGAATTTGATATTTTGTACCGTGATAAATAACATGTTACTTTATCATATCTATAGCATTATTTCAACATATTATTTACCATTAAAAGGATATTTAAATATATAATTGATACCGGGCCGACACGAATCGCGCCTAAATATGATTTATGACTTTCGCAGAGAAAGGAAACCCAAAGGTAGCTCGTCTGTTGTCCCTGGACTCCTTCCTGCTTCTTTTCAAGCTAGTCTTTATGACATCTGGTACTCAGCCTTTTCTAGACGGAAGGTTGGTGACAATTGTTTTGTATTGGTAATAACACAGATAAACTATCTGTGGTAATTATTTGGTTGCGTCTGCAGATCAATGAACAAATAGTGAGAGAGAGTAGGAAGAGATTGAGTATGAAACAAAGCGATTGTGAGGTATTTCCGTGCCCGAGGCATATATAAAATGTATTTATTGGAATTGTATTTACTTTGATTTTAATATATTGTATACGAATTGATAAAAATATCCGAAATAATACGCATGCCACTTCCGATTTTTTAATAAATTATGCGAAAAAAAATATAAAAACAAATTGTTTGTGCGTTTAAAAAAAAACGAACGGTTTTTTAATCTGCCAAATTTTTATTTCACCCTTTGTACATTTGGAGCTTTTTCTTTTATATAATAGTTTCCGACGCCCACGATTTCCCCCCTCAGTCTCGGCACCTGAGGCAGGTACCTTACTCACCTCACCCACCTCACCCTCACTACGGCACTGGTGTGAAGTATTGTGTTGTATAGAATTGGATTACATTTTATTTATGGCGTTTGGGCCAGAGCTAAAACCGGGTCACAGACCGGTCCAAAACCTGACCTCTTTCGGCTCTGGTAGTCGGCCACGGTCTAGTTAGTAGGTACTATCGTGGCATTTGGCTGGTGCGACTGAGTGTGTTGTTTTGAGTAGAAACATGGATTTTACGAAAGAAGGAAGAGAAAAAAATAGATGCCTTTCAAATGTGGACATGGAGAAGAAGGGAAAATATAGCTGGACACAGTACATGCGTAAGTGCTGAAGAGAGTAGGCGAGAGATGAACAATACTGGAGACAATAAAGAAGAAACTGGGTAGGACATTGATTATGCTGAGATTGTATACTGAAGAATGCTTGAGAAAATAGGAAGAATCAAACTCCTTGACAGCAGGAAGATAAATCATATGCTGAGATAAAAAGTAAAGCACAAGATCGGGATGAATAGCGAGGGCTTAGCTTGCGTCCACTGAAAGACCTGCTGCTTTTGGCAAAACACTGATGATGATAATGATTTGTGTTACGAAGTCATATTTTTCAGATCCTGAATTGGATTCAATTGTTATCGTCTTAAAAGGGCTATGAGATTCTAAGAATGGGACCTACAGTTTTTGGTAAAGTTGGCTCCGAATCAGGGCTCGAAATGGACAGGAGCAGACCCGAACGCCGTTCTAGTTCGAGAATATCTGCAACTTTTCTGTTCCGTCTCGTCAATATGGTAATCATAGACAAGAGAAGGACAATAGCATAACAAAGGTAAAAAGTTCCTTTTCTTGAATATTTTCATTTCAAGCCCTGCTCCGAACCTCTTCGTTCAATGGGCTTCAGCGGGAATTGAACTCATGACCACATGCACAGAAAGTGAGCGCGCTAATCTATCTTTTTTTTCCTGCCTAAACGGGCTTCACTTATTTCTACTGATATTCTTTGATTTACCTGTATAGACTGATACCCTTAGAACTAACTTAAAATCACACACACAAACATCCATTCCCAGGGCGGGATTCGAACCCACGTTGGAGTAAACGGATTAGCGCACCAACCGACTCGACCGGCTACCTCTCGGCCACCCCGAGGTGTTCAGTTTCAGAAATAGAAGAATACATATCGGAAAAGCACAAGTCTACAATGAGCATGTATACTAATATCCAGTCTTTTATTTCATAGTTATTCAACCTCACGAGCAAGGACAGACCTCACCTTCACCTCTTTGAGTGTGATGATGAGACCAATGTTACAACGTGAGGGTGAGGGGAAAAGTTGCAACGTGAGGCTGGGTGTTCATTAGGGTGAGGTCAAATTTGCAGCGCGAGGGTGAAATTGTTATATAAGTGTGCGGATGAGGTCAAAGTTGCAAAATGAGAGTGAGGATGACGGCGAAGCTAAGTCCTTATTTTGAGGACGAAATTGAAACATTATGGCAAGAGTGAGTTAGTTTGACGAAAATTATCATTTTGCTGACATCACTTAATTTCTATCGAACATACGATACCACAAGCTTATCCGCGAAATTCAGTTTCTGGTAAATTAAATGCGCATTTGCTATTTCTTATTTATTTTACCATGTAGCACACACACACACACACACACACACACATATATATATATAAATAAAATAAATAAATCACAGCCATATTCAATCCACTACTGGATGAGGCCTCTCCCCGGAGGGAGGAGTTGGTCTACTGCTCCCACGCTGACCAGACGGGTTGGGAGAGGAGAGCCGAAGCTCTCACTGTGATCGCCACTGTCTTTTATTCACAGCAGCTCCCCAATTGTCCTCACGATGCTGGGTCAACACCGAAATTTTTGAGCCCCCACCGGGAATCGAACCCGGGACCGCTCGCACTGAAGTCGAGCGCGCTACCGACTAGGCTACGCAGGAGCTCTCATATATATATATATATATATATATAAAGGACTGCCAGAACCGTCGAACTTCGGTATTATTTATTGTCGAGCGCTATCCAAACTATAGGCCTATAGACGCCTATTCCTGAGTTAGTTGTCCTCGGTTAAAACCTTATTTATTAGTGTATTTAGAGCCCTATACTTTTTGTATTACTGTAACTGTATCTTTAATCGCTTTCTACAATTTGTTACGATAAGCTTTATGGTTTGTTTTCTATTGCGAGTTTGATCTATTTATCAATGCAACGCAATGCAGTTTTGGATTATGTGTTACTCTGTGTGTATTATAATAGTCATGTAACAGTTTACATTATAATTATACAGATTGCTATTTCACCCTAAACGGTGATGGCTGAGGAAAAGTTACGGTACTACTGTTCAGACTATCTATAATTTTAAACGTAAGTTATGTAAATACTATAATTATCTTGAAAAATGCTCACTGTCACAGATGTATTGGGTACTGGGCACAAAAAAGTGCAAGGATGCTATGCTGTATGACATATCAGTACGTTACTTTGTCGAAGTTACCTCAAATGAGATCCATTCCCTCTTGTCAACAATATATATATATATATATATATATACACATAAAATGCATTTTACAAATATGATATATACTGTATATTTGATTACTGACTTGTATAAATGAAATACTGAAACCTAACAAGAATACATCAAATACAATAAGATATATCTAACTTCTTTAGAATGCAATAAACGTAAAGAACGTATAAAAAAGCTATTTGACTCGTTAACCTTAGATAAGAATAAAGAAAATAAACAACCATATTCAATTGAAAACTGAAATAAACACTTGAGATTCTTCTTTTTTTTAATCAAATCTTTTCCCCTTTGGACATAAGTGAATTCGAAAACAAATAATAATGTAATAATTTGAACACACATCTAAACTAAAACACTTCATTTAAAGCAAATACGAAAATTTAGATACTAAACAAAGTAAACCTTAAACTTGAACATACATAAAAATAGCTTCCTTGGATATATATACACGTATATCAACATTATGCAATCTATCATCGATATGCAATATACATGAAAATTGTTCAACCTTCTATATGTGTAAAAAAATAGTTGTTTTCACCAGTATGTGAACCTTCTTATAACAAAATAACGTTTAAAATAAAATGTAGTACTTCCTACCAGTCGCCATATACATATCTAGAATACGTTCTTAAACTAAAGTGCACAGTATAAGTTTTGTGCTACAAAATTGTGTGGCACAAAGTGACTTTTACACACTCAATACTAAACATCAAAATCTACACAAGATATTGCCTCACACTGCAATATTTCAAAGTTGAAATCGGTATTTTCAAGTTTTACGTCATATTCCAACATTTCGGATTCTGGCATATTCCATTCTCAAAGCCAACACAAGAAGGAAAGTATGCAACAAGTGATAAAAAAAATAGTAAAATTAAGTTTGCCTATAAATTTTCTCTTGAAGCTTTCTCCTATTTCTAAATTTAATTTTAAGGTATTGAAATTGAAAAACGTTCAAAATAAAATCCAACATAAAAATAGAATGTGATATTTGCCGTTGCTTTTCACTTTCTAACTCATATAAGTACTGTCTTCTCCCGCCTTCTCTTTTATACTAAACCATAATTTCTATATTTCAACGTTTCGGTTTAAACAACGTCATCTTCAGAGGTGATATGTCAAAGAATACAAGAAAATATATTAGGAAGCAAACCTTTTTTTTTTTTACCGAACATTTTGGAAGAAACCAAATGGATGGTATTAATTAATAACGAAAGTAAGAAAAATACTGAAAATGAAATTCGATAAAATATAAATAACTCAAACAGAATTTTCAAATTTATAACAACTACTACCAATGTTGCTTAAGTATAAGGATATCTTCAACTTATTATTATTATTATTAATAATAATAAACTAAAGCTTTTATATAACTACAATATTTGCAAGACACAAAATATCTGGTGGTACCTTGTGTAATAGGTACTTGTTTTTATATGAAATAAGTTTTATTAGCCTATTTTTATTTTGGAAACTTTCAATATCAGCTTCAGACCTTCGTTTTCTTTTACCTGTGTCTCCGAAGTTTGCAGCTTCGAATAACCTGTAATCGCTGCGTAATACGTTTGAAACTACAAAGTTTTCTAACTTTTTTCAGTTGTTGTTTTAAATCTTGTAAACTATGCGTTTTCGATATTAGTTGTTATTATCATTTGTAAGTACATTACATTTCCAACATTTTAAGCCCAACCGCAGCTATGTACGTCCAACAGTTTCCGAGATATGGCATTTCAAAAATTTGACATTTTTTTTTTCAATGAGAATTTAAATTTTGCCCGTTACGACGAATATCGGCATAACAGCTCATCCTATGGAAAAGGTGATGGAGGAATGATATTGTAGTAAATTCAATTGGCTTTCATTTAAGCACAAAGCAAAGACTGTAGACTGAAATGTTCTCTTGCAATCCCAAACAAGTTCTTCATCATTAAGCAATAGGACAGGGAATTGAAAGATCATTTCAAAATCGAATTCACCCCCTTATCCAATGGCATTGTTCAACGAATAAGGGATGCGTAAGGGATAATCTACTTTCTACGCCACTTTCACTCCAATATCCCAAAATGTATCTTTTGGAGCCAATACGTTTTTAGTGGTGAATGGGGAATACCTTCTTCACAAAGTTACCTGGCACCGAAAATATTCGATCAAGATAATCGTTGCTAGCTACATCACCTACACATTAAACCACTTTGTCAGAAACGTCTCAGTGGTGTTTGATGGATTCTCTGAGGATGGAGCCCTCAGGAGTACTAAAACCGCAGAACAATTGCGTCGCTACCTTGCAATAAGATCGTGTTTGACTCCTCAACTATCATCAAAGTGCCCCAGGAAAAAACTGTTAGCCAACGTCTGCAATAAACGACGTCTCATTGACCAGTTGTTTTCTGCATTTCGGTTCGAGGGCATTGAAACCAAGAAAGCGACGAAAGATATAGACTGGAGACATCATCCAAACTGCCCTCAACAAAAGCACATTCTACGAGAACGTGATTGTGGTTGCGGAGAATGTGGACCTACTCGTTCTCTTCTGCGGCTTCGGCACAACCATTGAAATATTTACTTACAGAAAAGAGGCAGAAGTGAGTCAAGTTCTACTCAGTTTTCCACCACTTCTTTCAGTCGAAGATAAATGGAATTGACTCCCGGATTAGAATTCTTATTCAAAGAATTCAGCGGATGCAACACCATCTCTGCCCTTTTCGGGCAAGGAAAAACAAAATTGTGGAGTGTGTCAAACAAATTTGTGTCAAAAGAACCGGAACCTGATGGACCTGGGCACCGTGATTCTCCTCCCAAGTGTCAATCACGAGGAGCTGGAGCTATAGCCTATGCTAGGAAGAAGTGCCTGGTCGCTCGCTTTGTATGTAGGGGACGCATCCATCGACACTCTACATGGCCTTCGGTTTCACCTGTTCGTCAAAACAGTAGCGAACGCGAAAGTGAACCTGGCACGTTTGGCCCCAAAGAGCACGTTTTACCTCCCATTCATATGGCACATAACAAGTCATCAAGTGCAGAAGTAGTTGGGGTGGAGAATGATGCCACAGAGTGGGATTGGTCGAGGAGCTCCCTTGGTTTAGTACCAATAAGAACATTATGCGGCCCAGCCCCACCAATCCTTCTCACACTAGTCTCATGTGAGTGCAAGAAGGCACACACGGAAGGCTTGCACTTGCCGGTGAGTTGGGCAAGTGCTCAGGTTTACAAAAACGTTGCTATAATTATTCTAGTCGACGAGGATGAAGACGACCCAGACGATCCTTTGCCTTCAGACGAGCAGCCCTAGACGGACAAAATACTCCAGCAACTTCCTTCAGTCTCGGAATACGAACGTGATCAAGCAGGGCCCTCGAAGAAACCAAAACATTAAGCATTCAATTACCAATTTGTAATATTTTCTTAAAAATAAGAGATGTACATGCACACAAACACCCCATTATTTTTATATGATTCTATGCCTCTTTCATCTAGTACTCACAAATTGTCTTGAGGGATTTTTAAGCTCATTTCTTCAAAAACCCAATGTTCCATTTTTTAAGGATTGCAAGAGAACTATTTTGTCTACAAAGTTCGTTTTGTGCTTAAATCAAAGGCAATTGATTTAATGTACTATAATTTCAACTCCAATGACTTTTCTTGTAGGATGAGCGTATATACCGATATTCGTCCCGAAACGAGGACAAAACTTAAAATTATAGTTTTTTGGGGGAAAAATGCTCAATCTTTGAAATGCCATATGTAGAAACCTACGTATAGAGCTGCAGTTGGGCTTAAAATGTTGGAAATTTAATGTATGTACAAATGATGGTAACGTCTAATACCGGAAACGCATAGTTTATGAGTTATAAGGCAACAAGTGAAAAGAGTGCGAAAACTTTACAGTTTTTTACGTATTACGCAGAAAGAACAAGTTTTTCGAAGCTGCAAACTTGTTTGAACACGACCCTAACTGTTCCTAGGAATATATTACTACATCCCGCTATGCGATTTGAATGTCCAATTTGACTGGCCTATTATACAACTCTGAAAGTGCTGAAAATACTATATACCTTTAAGTTATGTAATTCGTTACACACATAGTTAATGCCAACAACGAGATATCATTAGAACCATTGTAGATAGGCTGAGTACATAAAGACTCACTATACGGGAAACGCCATGATGGCCTTTGATGGTTACCTTAAAACATAATAGACAAAAATACCAAAGCTGCTGAACATGTTCGTGAAGTAACGAACTCCTCCACAATGACGAAGTAATGTCTACTAGAATATCTCAAAACACATTTATACAAATCAGAGGAACAAGGAGAGCCAGATAAACACATTGCTAAGAAATGTATTGTTTAATGAAGGCTTTGATATAATGCACGTATATTAAGAGACATACACATCGATTATCAACACTGTTATTGCGTAATCCTCTAAAAATGTGTTGGTAAGAGTTGCAGGTGAAGATGTTAACTATTTGGTTAGTCTTACTTATTTAACGGTTTCAAAATGAATATGCATATCTTAAAATCAAAATGTACATACAAGGCTCCATGAAATACAGCTCAACTCCTAAAGGGGAACATCATTACTAAGCGGAACATCATTTTCCAACATGCAGTTTAGTTGTGCTGCTGCTACTACTGCAGCGACTTTCAAGTATGGGAAACTAGAGAGCTGTACAGAACTACAAGAAACTGCAGCTGCTGAACCTGAAGATTGCTGAGGCCGGAAGGAAATTTGCTCAATCTTCAACTCTATGATGTCAATGACAGTAAATGCCTTCGATAGTTGAGATACATTCTTTTGCGAAAGCACGAGCTTATATACATCGAGTTTGGTTTCTGTATCATCACAGCAACTGTATTTCAGTAGAATTGTTTACAACAAATCACTAAGTACAGAAATTGATTAAATAAATGGCCATTGATGAACTGGGGCTGGAAAGGTATCAAGAATTCACTTATTCATATCGTAACAAATAAAGAACAGCCCGTACCTACAGAGCCTTTCTACATATATCAAGTAAATGTCGAAAAGGCTTCACAAAGGAAAGTTGAAGATGCAAAGAGTAGTACAAAGTGGTCAAAAGCCTCTTGCAAAAACCATAGCAGAAGCCTTTTTCAGACAAAATATTTCAACTAATGTACAGGAATTTTTCACCCAAAAATCAATTTAGTTTTGCTGGACCAGCGAGCGTAGAAAATAAAGAGTTTATAAAAATGGGGATTCTTGACACCCTTTAATACAACGTTTATAACCTAACGTTCTAGAAGTTTTCAGCCAACAAAACTCATCTGAAAGAATCTGGTTTAGTTCCTGAGGTACTTTTGTGGATGTTATGTTAAATGACGTAAAAGTTATGCCATGTAAAAGCATTTTTATAAATGAAACATTCGCGTTATATGGATTTAGAATTCCTCTACTGGGAAAAGGGAAGTAATATTATGACTACATATTTCCTTCCTTTTCCTAATGTTTGTCAAGATATTCCCCCAAAAGAGAATGACGATTGTGGAACACTTTATTAGTAGAGGAACGAAAATATCATTAGAAAGATCAGTAGAAAGAACAGTAAATTGCTACGTAGCGGAGTAATATCAATATTTGTTTCTGATTTATCCATCTGGTTCGTACTCCGAAAGTTATCTAACTTTATTTTGGTTGTCTCAAACATCCACAACTATTGTTATTAATAATAGTAGTAGAAGTGTTAGTATAAATAATTTGCATGCATGCCGTGATTTTTTTGTATTTGTATTTAATCGTTTCGTAAAGTAATGTTCGTTATTTGTTCGCGTAACCATTTTAATTAAATATTTACACGTTTCAGAGTAAATAACAAAAAAATTATGAAAGCGGAAAGCAATTAGAAACGAACACATTTAGATATTATTTTATATTGAAAAGGAAATTAATGGTCCATGGGTGGCAGAATTTCGCATGACTATAATTCTGTATTACATTATGTAGTCGTATTTTGAGAAGAAATAATGATCTTTTAGTTGTTTTCTTTGTACGTAACATTTTGTAGCCGTATCTTATTCGTCATCTTAATATCGATGATATAGTTTTTGTATTAATTATCTTGTTAATGGAATAATCGCAAATGTTGTTATTCTCCAGTAACGTTTAATTATTATGTAAGCACACTTTTAGCCACTTTAGACCCTCTTTTTAAAGCAAAACAGAACAGTTGGCCTGGCACTGACTAGTAGATGTTTAGCATAAACAAGAAAATATTTAACCCCTTCCAGCTTGGATCGTTACGTAATACTTCAATAAACCATCAAACTACAAATTAAACACTGTATAGTACTTAACAAAATTAACAGACTAGAAGTATTTAGAAGCTTATTTTAAGGAAACTTTTGAGCCAAGAATGAGTTAATGGAATCACAGTGGAACTCACTTAAAGGCCTTGGAAATATTTTTGAAGTGTTTGTGCTTGTGAGCGGAGAAGTTCTGTAGCGAATTTATTCTGGTCTTATTCTTCAGAGTAACTACTTTGGAAATAGCTTGTTTTACTTATAATGGTCTAAAACACGGGTCTCTATCTTTTTAAGGGATGAACTGGCTAAGCAGAAATAGGGTATAAGGCAGAGGTATTTATGAACTCACATAAGTAGTTGTTGTCGAATAATAATAATATTATAATCCATGACAACATTTTGCTGAAGTTTCGGCGATACCAAATCTTGCTTTGCCTAGCAATCAACACTTCGTTCAATGACATTAAATTGCACCTGAAATTGTATAGGCATTTCGGAAGCCTATTCCTGACATAGCTTTAGTGTTTTCCTGAACTTTTCAAGTTGTGAATGATGACTTGTATTAAACTATTCGAAAGCATTTATTCGGAAATTAGAGAGATAAAGCATTTGCCATGAAGCCACTCTCAAATTCGTACATAAAAGAGCAATGAATGAAAGAGCAATTTTATTTGTTCACCGATGGCGGAGTATTTTATTAGTAAACAAGGGATCTTAAACATTCTTGTATTTAAATGCACGATAATAAATATACATATTCGATTGTCTAACTGATGCCACTTGTCGTAAAACCGAACACATCTAATTTTTATCTTATCTCCATGTAGACTCAATTAAATTATTTTATCAGAATTCAGAGGTGCAGTGTCATATCTAATAGTTCTAACTTCTGATCTGAAAGAGTACTATAAACGTGCAGATAGATAATTGTAAACTATTCAACAAAACGGTACTAACCGCCAATCAGACTAAAGATTTGAAATGACTATGTAAATCTTCCTCTTTAAGTCATTGAAGACTGTGATTAACAGAGTTTCGTTTGTTCTTGGTCGTCGCAGTTTGTTCTACATTTCCCGTTCAGAAATCAATCACACAAGGCTGGGAGAGATTACAATCCATGCATACTTATTTTAACATTCAGAAATAACGTATATAAGCTTCTTGTATCTTAGTAAGCGAATGACAGTTTCGTTGTCTAAGACTTAGCGTTTGAACCAGTCAATATAATCACAGTGAATGTGCAAAGTCGTGCACGGGAACAAACCATGATCCGCCTTACCAGGTTTTCCCAGCGTCATTTCTTTCACCAAACTAATTTGATGGCTTGGACTATAAGTTCCAGTAGTTTCTTCAATACATGATTTCTGATATTTTCTTTGTCATGCTGTATAGTCATTCATTGTACATCACATGGAGCCGTTAAGAGCCCTCCTCTCCCAATTGTTAAAGATTTTTTTTAATATTTCAAAATTTAAGTACATTATCAAAACTTGTAGAACATAGCACACTGGTTTTCATATTGCTATGAAATATAATAGATAGCGATCTCGAGATCTTGTCGATTTATGAGTACTAAGACTTCAACTAAGTGATGACATCATATCTTTTGAAAGTGAATCACTCATCAATGATAAGATTTCGAGATCGCCGTCCATTGTGTTTCATAGTAATTTGTAAGTTCTAGTGCGGTATGTTCTAACATGTTTTATACTGCACTTAAATTTGAAATATTTAGAAGAAAAGTTTAAAAATAGAAGCAGACCCTAGGAGGGCTCTTAAGCACCCAGTATTATAAGTTGCTACGAAATCCTCTAACAGCTACGATTTCCACTAATGTCATAAAAATGTGGTTTACTGTCGTCTCGGATATTGCAAACATCACACATCGCTTAGCGTCCGCGAATCTTATGAAAAAGAAGGGGTACGTGAAACAAGTTAAAATTAGAATAATTTGAAATGGCTATAAAAATCGAACTATCACAAATGCTGTGAAAATAAACAAATCTTGCTACTTGTATTTGTCAATGAATAACATACACCAAAGTTTTCAGAAATATGAAATAGTGAGATGGACATATTAGAATTATTTAACGTGAAATACTCAAGAAACTTATACTATGCTTTCGAGCTGTTTAAACATGCAATGGTATCTACAAAGATCATCCCCAATATCAACCTACTCAAGAGACTTTGAAAGACACAGCATGAGTGTCATCCTGCATCCTCCTTATTCGCCAGATTTAAACCCTTTAAATTTCATTTTAGATATTGAAACTGAAACGGAGAGGAGATACAGGATTAACCGCTTGGCCCTGCTAATAAAAAATCTTTCAGGGAGCTTTCATTCCTTGAGAAATTATTGAGATCCTCGGATGAATACAAGATCGAATTATTCTGAATGATATGTATTGATTTAGGTACCGTAAGTTAAAGAAGTATGTTACGAATTTTGTTTTCATCTTAATAGACTCTCGGAATTAATGCACGTTAATCTTTGCTAGTATCGGATATCGAAAGATATCAAAACATTTTACTAATGTATTTTAAAATTACGAGAAATTAAAAAAAATGTTTGTCACTAGATGGTACAAAATTCTTGTGTCTACATCTTTAAAATATTAATATATATATTATAAATTTTTCACAAGTTTTACAACTGTTTTGTTTTCATTTTAAGTGTCAAGCTTAAAATACTTCGAAGTCGGGGATCTTTTGTGGAAGGTATATTCAAAGTTTCTAAGAAATGTTAATAACTATAATCATTGCTCTTGGGATTATTTAGAAAGAACACAATTATATTTATTGTAAACATTGAATACTTTCACTATTTTCCATAGCTTAAGGGTTTCTTAAATTTTTTCCATTTCGGTGTTTCTTATTTTATTTGGTGCTAGGGTCTACTAGTTATGAATACCATTTTCGTTTTCCCAAAATTTCGATATCTCTCCTGTGAAAGAATTTTTACGAAAATGAATACTGTAAGATACAATGCTTTTAATTGGCTATTAGAATCTTATCCCTTATGGTTATATTCCAGAAATAAGTAAAATGTGATGTTTGAAGAGAAGAACGAATAATGAAAAATATCTTCCCGTCGAATAAAGTCATTATAGATCATGCAAACAGAATAACACCAAAGAATTCACATATGAAAATTTTTCATTTTCTTACTCAATAAACTGAGTTTTACAGCAGCTCGACCACATCACATATTTGCGGGCGTCGTACACTGAATGTGTGGCTGGAAAATTCTTATCTCGAATATATATCAACTTTCACACCAACTTTCACTATCACGAAAATAATGATAGAAGTTTCTTGAAATTCGTAAATTCAACTATCAACTGATTCAGCTTTAGAAGGGTTGTTAATACTGACTTCTACAGCGTATATGAGCATTATAAAAATACGCACATTTCTTTAACGATATAGGAATAAAAATTTACTGATGTTTACAATAACCGTTGCATTTGCATTAAATGGTAATCACTATTTCGTAGTGAAAATGCATGCTATATCTTTTATCTGACGTTGATATGTCAATTCGAGCTAATGGCCAAATGTAACATCTGATCATTGCGGTGTCCAGTGTTCATTGTTTGGATATCTTGCTGAAAGCTCGCGCCGTGTTCCTCACTTACAATTGCTAAATTTAAACGGAAATACTAGACATGAAATGACTGACGGTGATGAGTTCAATTTCTAGAACATTATAGAAACAGGTTTATAATGATGAACAAAAAATAAACTAAATTCTTCCAATTTTCACTCCAGTCATTACCATGAAATTCTTTCACCATCGCTCTAAAAGATTTCCAAGGATTGTTGTCAGGAGAAGACATTTTATAAAGTTTTTTGGCTGAAATATAAAACTCATCTGTGATATAATAAATACATCGCCTGTGATTTTTGCATAAGATAACTTCCGAAATATTCTTGTGCTGTAATGAAGAATAGCTGAATAACGGTCAAATGATTAAAAAATGGTTTCGCCAGTTTCAATTTAATGTCAAGTGGAGGAAGTAAAATAATCTGCTTTTGAATTTAACCTTCGTTGTACCATCATGGATTCCAGTAAGTACCCTTTTTCATCTCTGGCCACAGTTTTCGTGTATACTGCTAATTTGTAGCTCTGATATCCCAAAATCAAAGAAGGCAAAAATATTTAGTATTGAATATAGCCTTCTTGCATTTTTAAAGCCATCATTAACATTCATAAATTTGATTCTCAGTCTTTTCCAAATTAATCTTGACAGTTCCTCTTTGATGTGGAATAATCTTGTACAGACAAATGCGCAGTGCAATTGCGCAGAAAAATACCCTTCACGCTTAGCGCTGAACACTCTATTAACTAACAATGCTGTTGTGGAGCGATAACCAATAGCTTAAGAAAGACCAATAATATAGTACGAGAAACAAATATCTGCCTCTATCTTTCAGAAAATTGCAAAATATTCATATCTACTTCTGTATTTAGATATTTACATGCTGGATAAAAACAAGTTCCACCCTTTCATTCACGAAGCAAGAAGTTATGTTATTGATTTAGGAAGATGATCTCCGATCAAATCACTCCCTTAGCAGCACAAAACATCGGGCCAATACTGTTTAAGTATTGATTAAGGTTAGTCCAGTATCGGTCTGATATTGACCCTATAACTTTTGCACATCATGATCAGATGTTCTCCCGTAATTTATCCGTTGATGATAATGCTCGTTGTCTGGAAACCCGGAAGTCGTCAGTGTGTGATATTGGAGCAACGGATAATAGTAAACTGTTGTATTCTAACCTTTATTCTGTTCTTTATGTTCTTGTGGTATGTAATGCCAATTAAATGTAATTAATAGTCGTATGGATTACTGGAGGCTTCTATCCAAGTTCAAAAGACCGTAAACAGCACGAAGGTTGGCTGTTGAAACTACGTTTTCACAATTTTTTTGACCTAAAGTTGTTGTTGTCTTTGAGTAGAAGGGAGAAAAATAGATGAGCTTTCCAGTTGAAACTTTGTGAATAATAAACGTGCAATTTACCTTTACGTTTATTTGTTTCGAAATTTCAACTGGAAAGTCTGCCAATATTTCTCCTTTCAATAAAAAGAAAACAACTACTTTCGATGACAAAAATTGTAGATACGAGGTATCAACAGCAAACAATCGAATATACTTTTGATTCCCGTCATCAATCTTGTAACGTAGGCCGGGAAGGAAGCTAGCCATAGTACTGTTACCACTCATACAATCCATTTTATCATATTTATCTTTGTAACGCAGGCCGGTGACTGTCACAACACCCATGCAGAGCCTAACATTTGTCTTTATCAATGATCGGAATTCGAAATACATGTACGTTTTCTATGCAAAACATTGATCCTTGCACAATGATATGATTTTGTTGTATCGTACTTCTACAATCCCGGGTTGGAGTTACTGGTCTCCCACCAGGCGCCTCCCCAGGTGGCGGATAGGGGAATGCCGACCAGATATGGTGGATACCGGAAATATTCCGGGGCCTACCAAAACCAGTACTGCTGCGTTGCAGTTAGTAGGGGGATCTACAAAGGCTAGGGGAAGATAACCCCGAACGAAACTATCATGGTGAGAGGAAGCAGCATCATCATTACCACTCTGAGGATGAAGATGAATGACATCGGCAAGGCTCACAGATGGACAGAGGAAGATATCTTGGATGTCTACCTCTACGGCGAGGTCGTAGAGCTGAAAACTCTACACTGCTAAAACATGTCAAGAAATAGTAACAGATAGTTCATGGATTCTCCTGGGGTAAAATATTCCGGAGGTAAACTATCCCTCATTCAGATCTCCGGGCTGGGACTGCTTCAGAGGGCTCCAAACAGGATTAAGAAAGACCTTAAAATAGGAACGTGGAAGTACGAACATTATACCAAACGGGGGCTCTTCAGGTGGCGGTACGCGAGACCGAGAAGTACGAGCTAGATATATTAGCGATACAAGAAGTTTGGTGGGAGGGTCAAGATAGCATTCCACTTTCATACACTTTCTATTACGGGGGAACACAATCTCACGATTTTGGAACAGGATCCTTCATTAAGAAAAGTATCTCTCAGGCGGTTCAGAATATAGAGTTCGTAAACGAAAGACTGTCGTACGTTACGATACGTATTCGATGGGGCAACACGGTTTTATTAAACGTTTATGCTCCGACCGAGGTGGCTACTGATAACGACAAAGATATATTCTACGATGAGCTAGAAAGACTGTTTGACCGAATGCCGAAGTATAATTCGAAAATTGTGTTGGTTGATTTCAATGCAAATGTAGGGTGTGAACAAAAATATAGACCTACTATAGTCAAATAAAGCCTTCACGAAAAGACCAACAACAATGGAGAAAGACTGATAACTTTCGCGATTTCGAAAAACCTGTTGGTAAAGAGCACTTCAACACAAAGATATACACAAATACACATGGGTACCTCCGGACGGCAAAACTCTCAACCAGATGGATCACGTATTAGTAGACAGATGAAGACACACCAATATAATGGATGTTAGGTCGTACAGAGGAGCGGAAGGTGTCCCCGACCATCAATTAGTGATCACAAAAGTAAGGGTAAAGTTATGCATCGCGAGAGAAAGCAAGGGGTCAAAGCAATTGAAATTTGAAGTTAAACGATTAAATAATCCAAACATAAAAGCAGATTACCAACTTGAACTCTCAAATAGGTTCGAAATCCTAGTCGACTCGAGTAATAATAATGATGATATTAATAATGGAATTGATGAAAGATAGATGTGGGAGGCAATTCGTGAAACAACTAAGAGCCCAGAAAAGGAACGTGTAATCAACAGAAAAACAAACCTTGGTTTGATGAAGAATGCATTAAGCTTCATGGGGAACGAAAACAAGCAAGGCAATGATGGCTAAGTAATAAAGAATACAAATCATATGAATATTTTGCACTCTCAGCAGTTCCTCAAGGTTCGAACCTAGGACCTTTGTTATTCCTCTTATTTGTTAATGACCTTCCTGATTGTGTGCCTGATAATTAAAAATTGTTGTTTGCAGATGACTTTAAAATATATACAAAAGTCAACTCTATCGGAGACCGCATAAGCCTTCAGCAAAACTTAGATAATATTGCAAACTGGTGTGCTATTATAATGCATTTGCATCATATCTTTGGATTTAGTGTTTAATGTCTTATTAACTTCATGAACTATAAGAAGTGAAAGTGAAAACATCAATAGAAATAAGCATCTCAATTGTTATCAACATATGAGTGCTATTTCCAATGTATTGGTTTTTGTTAAGCGAGCTTTAAACTAGTCTTTGTATAAATATGTGACAACAACAGTGAAAGGCATTGATTGTCTCTTCCTGTTTTGACGATAATATTAGAATCTTCTGTAAACAACTTCGTACCTGGAAGAGAAAACTAGTTGACTATAATAATATAAAAGCTTCACCTTTGTCAGAAAAGGACACACTTGGCTCAGGGTCTCAGTCAACTCATTCAGACCTCTGCGCTTTTCGGACCGAACTTAACACTGTTAGTTAAAATTCTAAACCTCGCATTCAGATATAATAATTCAGTGTGTAGCTGCATATTCAGTTATCAGTCGCCACATTCCACCTGCACATCATGTTGTCTTGTCAGTAAGTAAACAAGCATTTTTGTGCTATGAGATCCTTTCTCGACTGTTGATTGGTCATCTCTCTGATGAACAATCATCTGTATTCACATTAGTCAAAGTAGATTACTGGGAGGCTTTCTCGTATTGAGACATTATTGGTTTCTCAGCGAAGACCACTTGATTCATAACTTTGTATCCAGACATATTCCTGTTTATTTAGGTTCTGTATCAAACTGATAGGCGGAACAAATAATAAATCAATATCCGTCCACTATTTGTGACTTTCTTTCAAACCGTTATAACAACAACGCTATCTACACGATAGCAACAAGATTAATTACACGATATGGCTCCCCGGATTTAACATTAGGTCTTATACAGAATTCTCTCAGTAAGTTGCCTTGAAGTAATAGAATTAAGTCTGGATAATTTGTGCCACAAAAGTATTTTTTCTATTGGTATTTATATTTCTTAGTTTTAAGTTTTCATTACCATGCCTAACGAAACTAGAGGTAGAAAACAGACAAATACTGAAATTGGAATGTCTACTTACATTCCTGGTTTACATATTGACACTTTCTCTGCTTCTCTATATGAAGACTTAGAAGACTTCTTTCTCACATTTGAGCTATCAGCCGCGATACATGGCTGGGACGAACAGAAAAAACTTTATGTTTTCCCCCTTTGTCTTAGAGGCCCGCCGCTGCATTATTTTAAAGTCAATTTTGACACATTAGCACCCTTATCATGGGAAGATCTAAAACAAAAATTCCTTCAGAATTTTGGTCCCAACAGAGGCCCGAGGTCAGCAGCAAACCGTTATCTCCAACGTAAACAAGGAGAAAGTGAACTCTTAAGTCATTACCTCTACGAAAAGAAACATCTAGCAGACAACTATAATTCAAATTTGTCATTCAAAGAATTTCTGGAAACGGCAATTAGAGGCATGAATAGCTATTACTTAGAGGAATTTGCTAAGTTACCCATTACCTCTTTAAAATAGTTGATGGAAAAAGCATCGACACAAGAGAATGCGCGTGCAATAGCAGAATCCGAACTAAAACACACAGCCGACATTACTCCCTCCACTGTCGATTCCCAAACTATTGAAATTCTTTCCAGTGGTATTCAGCAATTGCAGTTACTTTTCAATACGTATATAAATTCCAACAAGACCACGCCAGTTGCATTGACAGCAACAGAGCAGTCACAATCAGTGACACGATCTTGTACACCACCACCACCCCCTTCACATTCCTGTCATTGCAGTCAGCATTCATGTTTGAGTTCCTCCGGCAATTGTTTACATCACAGATGTTCTGCTCCAACGTCTAGATCTGTTTCTCCTGCCAGTCCTTGTTCCACTCAATATTCCACAGGAGCATATCCCAGGGATCGATCGTACAGCCCCCAAAATACGAGTCGAGTCACATTTTCAAGTAACCTGAGATCACATTCTCAACCCAGTAATACAGACAGACAATCACGAAATAGATTTAAGAAACAAAAATCGAAACAGTCTTTCAATCAAAGCCGTAAGTATTCTGGAAACAAATCCCCTCAAACCAGCTCTTCTGAAAGCTACACGTCACCACACCGCTATTCGCCCCGTAACGGCAATAGTTATGGTTCTAATTTCGTACCACCATACAATCCGTCAGTCATGATGGCAAATCCATATCAGTATTATCCTGCCATCCCACCTTTCCCCTACTTTCAAACAAACCAAAAAAACTGTAAATTTCCCCGGGGTACCCACTCACAACCCCGGGTGTATTCCTGATGTTACGCCACTGCTTCCACATGCAGTTATAAAGGCACATCAGATGAAATTTGTCAAAAACATAAAGCTGAATTGCTAAATCCGGCTAATGGTACAGAAAATAAAGAAGTACAGACACATTCTTCCGTGCTTACATCTAGTACTGAAGATGAGGCGATTGACGCTACCTTGCCTGTTCCTGAACAAAACAGTACTAAACACGAAACTGTCAACAAACAAACAGTTTCACTGGAACAACCGAATAAGCTCACCAAACAACGGATTACTTTGCCTTTTTTGGTCTCAAATAATTTACCATGTATTACAGGTTTAGTTAATGGCAAAGACCATCAGTTCACATTAGACTCAGGTGTCTCACTTTGCTTATTCCCGATAGACCAACTTCCGGCCAACGCAAGACCTTTTCCATTACCGACTACACTTACAGGCATATCCAATACGCCTATACATTTGACACATGGTGTCACCTTGAAAATCAGGCTTGGAAATGAGGATTGTTCTGTTAATATTTGTTTGGCTCCTTTTCCAAATTTCCCTACTCTTTTAGGTCATAACTTTCTGAAAACTCATTCGGCCATTTTAGATTTTTAAACAAACACTTTTATGTGTAATCGATTAGGTTATAAACCAGCACTGGGAAACCCCAGCAAGAAAGTTACTGTCACCAATTTCTCTTTCCCGATCAATACCAAGCGCTTCACGCTGTTAGCGAAATATGACTTCACAATTCCATCGAATACCGTTAGATATGTCCCGCTTACGTTACCCTTGCAGGCAAATGTCTCAACCATTCACCTTCACTCACAATGGACATTTCCGTTTTCCCTGTCCTTATATATTTTACAGTTTGTTTGTGTACATCGGATTAAATAACATATAATGTTTTTCAAATTTCAGCGCTACGGTTTTCCGTTACGTAGAAATATAGCCTGAAATACTGAGAATTCAATCTCCCACGTCATACAACGAAAATCATCCTCTGATTGGTTTGACGTAATCAGTCCGTTGTATTTCCATAGCTATATGCTTCTCCCTATGTTACGTTCCTTATTCAGAAGTTTGAAGACGAAAAACAAAAAAGAGAAAAACATTTACTTCATCACTTAACGAAATAATTAATGTACAAATCTGCAGAACACACTTCAATAAGTTTAAACACAAAAACATGTTTTTAATAACATAAATTGCTCCAAACAATAACAGCAGCCAGTCTTAACTTGCAATGTTCTTCTTATCGCTCGTTCGTGCAACTGTTGATATCTTGTAAATTTAGCTCAGTTGGTTAGCGCATGCAACTTTTAATTTTTTATACTTTCACCTAAGGCTGTTCGAATCCTATCAATGGCCGTGTTTTATTTTACTTCACCAAACGCAATACTAACTTCAATGTGAAAGTTTCAATTTACGTTTTTGTTTCTTGCATGCTTTTATTATTATTTTTTACAATGACATATTAAAACTATTCAATATATTCACGGCCTACAAGTACGTTAAATTGTTAACAGATAGCAGTAACGAGCACTATTAATTCATGTGCTTCTAAGTTCTTGGAAAATACTTAACTAGCATTCATTAAAAAAGTATACAATTGTCTTATGTAAAAACCCACATTTTTTACAGAAAAAAGAGGTAATTCTTTTTAAATACAAGAGTTCTAAAGAGCATTATTAGAAGATATCTTATGATTTAATCATGAAAATGAAAAAAAAAATAAGAGCTGATATAAATTAGTGTTGAAGCTACCAAACTATATCAATATCTTAAAACGTATTAAAAGTAAAAATCAATTTTAAATGAATAAAACGAACTAAATGACGTGTTAAGGCATACAGAAACCTTATTCACCAGTTATACTATTTCTTTCTATCCATTTTTGCGATCTCTTTTTAACAATACTAACAAATCAAATACCATTTTTATGTCGGAAGACTGATTACGTCATAACATGGCGGCATCCGATTAAGCGCAAGGCTGAGACGCTTTTGAAGCAAGTCTTTATAACTCTTGATAGATTCATCACAGAAAGAAAAGAAAATGTTTTCCGTAGTCTGCTTTAATATAAGAATTTTTTATTGCAATAAAAAAAATACTACCGGAAATGTCCATTATGTAAACAAAGAGGTGTTTATATGGTTCATGCTCTGGTAAACACGGAAAATCCTTACGTTCCAATGGTAAACACGACAAACAGTTACATCAAACTCAAAATAGGTTCTCCTATTGCCATCGGCAATGGTTACAAAACTGAAACGGCGCTTCCGTTATATTCTATTAGGAAATTATATACTCCTACAGAAGAAAACAGACAACAGAACATACAAGAACGGTTGCGGAAAATAGGCGATAAAATCAATCCTTCAAAATTTCTCATAAATTCAGAGTTGCCACCTCAGGAACAAGAAAAATTCCGAGAAATCTTGAAAAATCATGCTACAGTTTTCAACTGGACAAAGCAAGATTTTGCAAAGATTAAAACGTATGAGGCTTATCTTAATCTCAGAACCCCATCAACAACCACAGTTTGTTATCCCATATTGGCTCCGCTGGAAGGTCCGTCAGGAAATACTTAGACTCCTCCATCAAGATATTTTGAGACCCAGTGATTCGCCTTATAGAAATAACATTTTGGCAGTTCCAAAACCGCATAATCCTGAAGAGATAAGATTTGTTCTAGATCTTCGTCAGCTGAATTCCAGATGCTCTCCTATTCAAGATCCATTATCGCCTATATCAAATATAATTGATAATATGACGGAAGCATCAACGTTTTATAAACTTGACCTCAAACATAGCTTCCATCAGCTAAACTTAAACTCCACTGATAGACCCGCTACTAACTTCTCTGTACGAGACTTGCAACTGCCACACACTCAGAACGAACTCACAGTAATGTCCCAGGGGCACGTATACAGTTCTACCAACCTGCAACCTATACTTAGGCATATTTTCAACAAAGTTTGTCCCAATAACGTTGCGTTTTACATCGATGATGTTTATCTCTATGGTAAATCACTGGAAGAGATAAACAACGCCTTAGAGCAAGTTCTCAACACTGCTGAAGCCCATTCTATTTTGTTTAACATTGAAAAATCATCGTTTGGTTTGACACAGAATGTTTAGGTTTTATTATTTCTCAAGGTAAAATTCAACCCAACCCACAGAAAATCAAAGCTCTAAGTGATATACCCCACCCAGACACACTCAAGAAATTAAGATCATGGTTAGCTGCTATCAACTTTTATAGAAATTCTTTTCCCAACATATACATAACACTTGCACCTTTGTATGATGCCCTCTAAGGTAATCGGCGGAAGCTTGTAAAAGAATTCAGGCATTTGAAACTATGAAACACGTTATGACATCACCAACTTTGTTAACCATTTTCTCTACCAAAAATACAGAACATTTAGTAATATGTGATTCAAGTTCAATCGGCGTCGGGGCATTTTTAATGCAGAGGAAAATAGGTGCTAAAATTGGCAACCCATTAGTTACATTTCCACCCGCCACCCTCCTAGAGTTAAACCTCTTCCCATTTATGCTCAAGAACTTTTCTCTGGATATTTCGCACTACGTAAATGGTATAAATATCTCATAGGCGGTCATTTTCTTCTTCATATAGATGCCATTGCTTTGCGTGCCATGCGCCATACCAAATTTACACCCAAACTTGTCAGGTATCTTGAATTTGTCAATAGTTTTTCATTTTCAATACAACATATCAGTGGAAAATCCAACGTTTTAAGTGACCTACTGTCGAGATCATCTTTGTCTTTGGACCCTGAAGCAGTAGAAATAACTGAAGACAACAGACCAATAGCCTTACCCTTAGCACTAGATTCAACAATAGATATAGCATCACACCAGAGAAAGGATCCCTATTTCTCACAAATCATCAGAGTTAGATGCTTACAGAAGATAGAAACCATCCCAAATACCATCTATGGATTAAACGATTTCGCATCGTTAACAATATTTTATACAGAGTGTTCCCCACTGCATCTTCTACAAGCAGAATCTTATGTCTGCCTGAATCATTGCGAGACGCTGTATTTCAAGAAATACATGCTAATACTCTCACCCATCCTGGGCTCACAAAGATGATGCTATTGTTTCGAAATCGTTACTTTGTACCTAAACTTCAAAAATGGCTACATACAAAAATTCGACATTGTCTTGAGCGCGGCTTAATCAAAAGAGATTTCACTCCAGCTCGCCCTCCCATACTCAAAATCCCTGCTGAACATTTATTTTCAACATGGAGCATCGATTTGTGTGGAAAAATGCCAGCCACAGAAGGTTATTCGTATTTCTATCTAGCCACAGAACATTTATCAGGATTTACCATTGCTCAGCCAGTTGTCTCTCCAACTTCACAAGCATTTATTGATTTTGTGATGAGTCACATATAGTACCTTATTCAACACCAAAAGTGCTATATTTAGACAAACAGTCTTCTCACACCAGTATCATTTCAACCTCCATCTTGAAATCTTTAGGCATAGTACCTCATTTTGTCCTACCCGGTAGACATGAAAAATTAGGTACAGTTGAATCAAGAATTGGTCACGTGCAAGTAGCACTTAAGTTTCTCACTCGAGAGCAACATAAACAATGGCCATCACATCTTCATATGGCAGTGTCATCAATCAACAAATCTCCGAACACTAAAAATATGCTTTCCAGTTTTCAAATACTTTTCGGAATTGAATCTGTATTTCCTGTAGATGCCATTTTGAACTCTTCGACCCCCCTCCTTCAAGGAAACGAAGACAGACTAAACAAATTGAGTGAATACCGAGAACTTGTTAAGTTGGTCAGCAAGAGGTATTTCAGAATTTAAAGGCAAAAGCTGAATCGAAACAGGAACCAACCAATTTCCTTCCTGCAACCAAAGTATTACTCAAAAGGTTATACACACCGAAAGATCAGTGTGCTCCTTTAAGTCCACACTATGATGGACCTTTTACTATAATCTCTCAAGTGGATCCAAATTCTTACATTGTTGAAGTTGCAGACGGAAAGCAGCAACATGTCCCCATCAATCGTATCAAGGTTCACATTTCTGATATACAGATTAATCCAGATTTTCAGGCTAAATACAGATCTTTTCTAAAGAACAAAACCAATGCATCTTTGTTCCGTTAACATTCTCTTTCAGTGACGTTCTGTAAATCTATAATAGTGCTTTAATTTTAGTCAGAACCGCTACTTTCCCTTTTCCCCCAGTAGTTTCTTCTAAAAAAACACTTTCACTTTCTGTAAACTGTCAGACTAACTTGCTTTCATTTTTTCAAATGTTACTGTTCCAAAGTCGACATTCGTCCAGTACCAAACACAAACATAATTGTGTCATACAAACCTGTACCCATAGCTCATTCCGATTATTATAGCCACACCTCCTCTACGGTTTAGTTTTTCCCCCTTCTTTTCTTTTCTAAGAACACACACAATACATAAGATTTTCTTTACACCTTCTACCAACTTCGTCTATCGAAGATGTAAAACCAATTTGAATACCGTTACCATTTAAGTTTTAATTCAATAGATATCTTTATTCTTAATCTTTAATTTTGTGGTGCACAAATTTCAGATTTAATTTTACAAAATCGCCACATCCATCACTAATCCTTCTAGAGGAATGACCACTCAAGGTTAAGAAAGTTATCAGTTTTTTTTTCTTTTTTTCCGGTTTTAATTTTTTTTCTCATTCATAAATCATTCACCCAACCTTCTATTGCCTTGAGATGACCAACATTGGATCAAGCACACCTGGATGCAGCACCTTTTGGACCAGTACTGTCAGACACCTCCAGTTCGAATCTCCAGGATCAAGCACACCTGGATGCAGCACCTTTTGGACCAGTACTGTCAGACACCTCCAGTTCCAATCTCCAGGATCAAGCACACCTGGATGCAGCACCTTTTGGACCAGTACTGTCACACATCTCCAGTTCGATTCTCCAGGATCAGCAGACCAGGACACCATTTCTTCCCGGATACCAGTTCCTCCAGGATGCCATAGACCTTTCTGCCATTATCAATGGATTCTCACCTCACCTACACAATTTGGATCGTCCATCAACCATTGTTCCACATTATTTACCGAGATCATGATAATTAACCTTCAGTTTTCACTTTTCGTTTTTATATATATATTTTTATTTTATTAATAATTACTTGAACCAATTATTTCTTATCGTTGCTTGTAAACGATTGTAAGAAACCTGCAGCAAACCTAAGTCAATTTTCTTTCTAGGCTGCAATTCATATTTTGCTTTCATTTTAACATATCAGATATGTTAAATAGTGATAGATATTTTAAATGAAATTTCTTTGTTTTTTGTATATATATACA
>JAGDQP010017483.1:20619-38437 GCA_022664845.1 Lepisma saccharinum | reverse complement strand
AGACTCGTCCAAAATGCACATGTTTGGAAATGCTTTCACATGGGCTCCTGATTTCCAGCGTTTGGCGGTAAAACTTGTTGAAAACTCATACATTTGGAGGCGCATTGACTCGTCCAACTTCCAGCTGAAATATCCATATACCATTCATATACTGGAGGACTTAACTATTAAGATTAAACTCTTCGCAATATCTACAAAACTATGAAAGTTCAATTAATTCTAGAATTTCGAAGTATATTGACGCTATTTATGCTTCAACACACACTCAAAATTCTATTAGATATCAACCAGAATAGGCACAAGTAAACTTCTACAGATACTATCTTTACCACATTCTACTGAAACTGTACGACTAGTAATATGCTCGAGGTTCTTTAGATTCTGCTGCAAGTATCACTTAATGCTGGAGATATGCAGTGTCAGGGTAACATATGAAGATATAGCAAAATATTTTTTTCATGATGAATCATCTGACTGCCAGTTTCACTGGTCTAGTTTAGCCTGATAGAGCAAATATCCGAAAATAAATCAGTAAATATTACAGACAGATGTTTAATGGGTAAAATTTTCTAATTTTCTTGATACGAAGAAAAACATGAAGAGTTAAATTTTATTTCACGCATTATATTTCACCACAATACCGATGCATCACATATGAAGATCCATATTGCCCGCCGTCCTGAGCCAAAGTTGCCTAAAGGCCACACAAATAATATGAAGCCCGTTCACATATTCTTTCTTCTATATTACTGGACACAGAGAGTTATCCCCCCACTAGTAACAGAATCAGAAATTTTGGCTTGCAGAATACTTTCCACAACATTGGAAAAGACTTAACACGCACGCACAACTAATAACATGAAACAAGAAACGATCAAAAGCAAGTGGGGAGTTAACTGATGTGCAAACAGAACTCAGTGAAACAACTATTTTTTTTAAATGAATTTGTTTCTTTTAAATGTTTTTAATATACTTAAAAGAACAGCCTTTTATGAGCTTTTATGTGCCCGTTCAACAAATATCACTTTTATAGCCAATATAAGTGACAAGCTAGAATAGTAGTGTGAAGTATTTTGCGTTTGTCAGGTAATCTTGATTTAAGTTATTTACAAAATCTAGAGAGCTTCGAGTGCAAGGGTTCAATTACCTTAATACCGAGCGGCTGTAGCTCAGTTGGTGGAGCGTTGGCTTCGTATGCCGAAGGTTCTTGTTTCCATCCCAGCAGCTGGCCATCCTGGCTGAGATTTCCCAGTTTTTTCTTAGGCACATCAGGCAAATGCCGGGATGGTACTTTCAACTCAGGCACTAGCTGACTCCTTCGCGCATTATTTCCCCTACCCTATCTTGGCCTGAGTCATAGGTGCCTAAAGGCCATAAATACACTCAAATTAAATTGCCTTAAATAAAGATTAAAAATTCCACCTTCAAAAATATATCAAATTGATGTGTTTTAATCATATATAAAACTGAGGAACAAAAGATGCAACATACTGGCATTTCAGGTTCATATTTAAATTTATTTTTAATGAGATTCTGGAGTTCAACATTGTCTAGAAAGGCTGACCGAGGTAGCCATGTGGTCTGAAGGTTCTAATCCCGCCTGGGGCAATAGATTTTAACAAGTATTACACTTATTTAATCGGGACGGACTGAAGTAAAAAAGTTACTAAATTGGTCCATATAAAATAAAGTTTATTAATTGTCAGAAAAAAACTAGCTCAGAAATTTACGAAAATCATCTCAAATAACAAAGCATGTTTGAACATTATCAAATATTTTTCTTTTATTTTCTAAGACTGGCGAGCACAGGTTTCAAAATTAAAAATGTCATGAGTACCTGTAATTACAGAACACTGTACTCTAAAGTATTTTCTAAACAAACATTACACATTACAATAACAATTGAAGGAAGATGGCTTGGTCTTGCAGGTCAGAAAACGGAAGAGGAACGAAAAAAAAGGAACAATGTGAGTTGAGTTACTGGTTTCTTATACTTGGAACGCTATTGTTGACCTAAGTATCAGAACTTCCTCTTGTTACAAACAACGGAACCAACAACCGTAGCGAAGATACAACCCTCTGTAAAGTTCCTTTCTATATCTACGTATGACGTGTGACAAAGTGAGGTTAAAGTCCTGAGCAGTTTGCAACAATTGATATAAAAGTATCTACCCACGGAGTGGAGTTGTATATTAATAAGAGGACGACGGCGGTTTCATCTTCACATGCCCGTTTGTAGATTTTCCTTTCATACTTGTAAATAGGCAACTTCATTAAATGAAAACTACGGTCTAACATTTCAGGGCACGACATTCGGTCGTGTTCTTTTATACTAATGTATAAAAGCAAGCCTTTTTATATCGTAAAATTAAAACAAAAGTTGCAACCAGGGTCTAAATAAGTCTCCAATCTAAGGGATGGAATGACGTTTCTCGACGAACACTCATTCGGAAGAAAATATGGAAGGTAGTAACCAGAGCCTTGTTTTAGTTATCACCTCGTGATTCTTCTGGTGAAACTGAAGAAAACGATGTAATAATTCAGGCAGGATGGACCGAAGCAGGATGAGATCCCATTTACCTTCCCCAATAGTTATCAGAAGTCCGCGAGAGATCTTGGTAAATTACGAGTAATTAACATTAACTTGATAGCAAAATAAGTAACCGTCCTTTATTGTACTGAAAAGTATCGTATTTTAAGGACTTGTTCCTTGAATCGTGTTACTTCGGTCGGGATGCATATATGTTCCCTATTTTAAAACATGTAATTCACATTGTTCCGTAGCCTCATAACATTTTAATTATCTTAAAGCAAATGTGGTTAGTTTTGCAGAAAATTGATTCAAGAAACGTATGAGAATAACTGGCTTATTTATAAACCTAGCCTAGTGATTAAAATAATTGTTTCATTTTCTTCCGATCAATTTTTAGGATCATCAAATTGATTTTTGCCAGGAAACTTTGATTTACATGTCGAAAGTAAGATGTAAAAACAAAAAAGGAAAAGAAAAGCATTACCTATCTAGGAAGGACCACCGATGAAATACAACTAACTTGGAACCGCTAGCCTTATAGAAACACATTATACAGGATGTTTAATAAATTGAAGGGTGAATTCATCACACCAAAAAAAAAAAGAATAACAAGAAAATCTCGTAATATATGTAGTTTTGAGCTCTAGGTTCCCGAATGTGGTGTGACACCGTCACAAATTACGTAATATCTAGCCAATAATAATGTAGGCTGTATTGGCTTAGCGAACTGCAGTCCAAGTTTTACCCAAGTCATAGATTAAAGCCAAGTTAATGTTTAAGGGAATGCCGCATAGAAGTTTTTTTCCACGTATGAGTAACAGCCAAGGAATTAACATTACGCAATATTGCAATAAACAAGCACAGAATTCATCTCTAAACGCTACATCTTTAATTATAAACTTTGCTCAAATAGTTGTATTGAGTACAACTTCGATTATGATCTGCTAAACCGACACATGTTGCGTCATTATTTGTCAAGATAATACGTCACTTATGACGACGCCTTGCAATATTTGGGCTTCTATCTTCAACTACAAAACTGAATTCAAACCCTTTTTACTTCTTGTTTTGCTGTGAAAAATCCACTCTTCAATATATGACCATGATATTTTAAACACCCTGTATATACATACGTGTATGTATAGTAGCTTCCAGACTGAGAACGAACCGTTACGTGTTACGTTACAAGACATTCAATATTTCTTCTCAGTCTGCCTTTAACGCGCATTCACAGCGTCTTCTTTAGGCGGCATACTTGCCTTTGTATTGTACTGCATTCAACATTATCCTTGTAAATGATTCTCAAGCTTAATGTTTTCATGGCTGTTTATGAGCTTTTGTTTTTCTTTGTGTATTATGAGAGAAAAAAAATACTTTATGCCATTTTCATTTAACCTGTGTACAAACAACTGAAATACAATGTTCTCCCTAAGCTGCAAAGTACAGATGGATGCTGTTAAAAATATTCAGCTATTTTTCTAGAAAATATTCAGTCATTAAACTGACTGCATAAAGCTTTACTTACGAAAATCAGAAACCGTTCATTTTCCAAGGATATTCAAACACAGAATAATCTTAGAAATTTCTCGACTATTATTCAAATTTACATTGTGACTACTATTATTATTATTATTATTATTATTATTATTAGTAGTAGTAGTAGTAGTAGTAGTAGTAGTAGTAGTAGTAGTAGTATTTACACTATTATTAGTTCAAATTATTGTTGATTCTTAAGTGTGTGCAGCGTGTTCTTACCGCGGTACTCAAAGAATTTGAAAGACAACATTATCAAGATTTTTATTTTTAGATTTTTTTTTGTTTAAATATTCTTGAAATCCAAAAGGTTCGTCAGTAACGTTACTGAAAATTTCCATGTCTGATTTTATTTTTTAAAAAAATGGCTGAAAAGTTTCAACAGTAAATGAAGAAGCTAGAGTAAACCTTTCTTTGATAAAAAGGCTCAGGAACTGGAGATGTTGATGATGATGATAACCCAAAATGATGACCTTGTAACTTGTAACACTAATTTTAAACAATTTTGTGGGCTTTTTTTTTTTTTTTTGGTAACGTTTGAGAACATGCTGCTGCTGGTTGTTGAACACATGAACAACACCGTTAGCAGTGACATCAATTTGAAAGAAACTTTGAATTCAATTTGCATCAGTAACGCACAAAATGTATTTTTTTTTTTTTTAAATGGAGAAATGTTTCATCCCCTTACGAGAAAATAACTGTGTTAAATAGCAGCGAAAGCGCACGAGTTCCAGGAAAATTGCCATTAGAAACAACACTATTGAAAGCAAAGTTCGAAGAGCCCGTTTGCGAAGGAGGAATCTAGTTCTGATTCCACAATATAGTGTTCTGGTGGCTCCAACATGAGTCACCATGAGGGACAAATTTCATTATCGAAGATAATTATGTCGCGATATATTACATTTTACAATGTTGTAGGTTTCTTTGCCAACAGGATGAGTGATAGAATAATTTGGATGCCAAATTTGGATTCAACACTCCCCAATATACGGAATGTGCGATTTTTACGTGGATGAAATTGCGAGATTGAACTTGAACTCACTTTATCGACTACCTAACTGGCAGCTAAACCAAGGCAGTGGCAAACTATTATTCCACAAACTACAACAATTTGTATGCTTCTTCAATGAGTGACTTTGACTTTATTTATAACCTTTAAGTAATTCTGGCTCAGGTCATTTATTTAAGTGAAATGTGATAATTTGAAGTCAGAACATATTTAACGGAAGGTTACTAGTTCGACTTCCTCATTGTTAGGTATGCAGTCTCTTATAGGTAAATAAATAAAACGGAAATACGATCAAACAGGTAGCAGAGCTTTCAGGCAGCTAACCGCTGGGTTTGGAAATGAATAATGGTAGTTGGTTCGCCAAGCGTATACAAAGTGATGTTCACCTACGTAAGTATATTGTGCTTCACTTAACTTCGATTAACTAAGCGTGTAGTTTACAATGACAAGACATCCATCACTAAAGCAACAAACATGATGTTGAACGTAGATTATCCATTGTACGCAATATTATGCCCTTGGGATGGTTTCTCAGTTCTCTTAAGAACTACAAGAAATGTCAGTTGGCTACTCTTCCTCCGTAATCAAAACAGAAGTAAGGAGCAACCCCGCAGGTTAAAAAGGCATCACTAAGGATCACAATTTTAAAAAAAAATCACATAAGAAAACGAAATTCCAAGTATATTTTCATATCAAATATTTACTTTTGCCTGTATAGTTGACGTATTACGCAAAGGTAATGAAAATTGGGACGCAAGGCTAATGTCCTCGTTTCCAAATTTCTACGTCTCATCTGGTCTCAGACACGTTCAATGTCTGAAGAAAGAAAAAAAAAAGTGTGACACAACACTCCTTTCTCTTGTTTTCTTCGCTGTTTCGCGTTTAACATCAGCAAATAATTTAAGATAATTTCCATTTGAATGACTGTTATAATGTCGCATCTCTTTAGGTCAATGCTACGACTAGTACTGTGCTATCATCTTCATTCATAGTAGTGAATTGTTTTGTCTGCTTTCTTCAAAGCAGCTGCAAAGTATGAGGCCGAAAAATAAAATTCTGACATGTGCATCACGTAACAAAGTAGTTCTAAGTAAGAATATCTCTTACATTTGCAGAAAAAAAAAACTCTTTTAACTTAAGTAACAAAGTCATTAACTACTTCTCATGACAGCTGCCATGTAACAAAAACTTGTAAGAAAAGAATTAATGGTGTGCTGTGGTTTGAAATTGGTACAAATATTTTTATGACAGTAAGTGAAATGAGTAAACCCACTTAGAAAAGAGCTTTCTGCAACCGTTGTATTTGTTGTTGGCAACACATATGAATACGAATAAGACGAACCAGGTTGTATCCCCTACCAGTGATGATATATGAAACCAGTAAAAGATGTTATAATTTTCACCTCCTTTTTGTGTCTCTACTAAGAATAAGTGTACGCAAAGTTTCACACACTTTACACGCCTACTTAAAGTGATGTTTCATTCCCTATGAAAACAGTTTGGGCTATGTTTTATACATGGGGGATAGTTTCTTACATATAGCAAACTCCTTAAATAGGGCGAATGTGTCTTACTGGGATCGAGTCAACTACTTCTGAACACGAGGTAACGACAGTATCCACTCACCTCTCTGACATTATTGGTTCTGAACGCAAATACATCAGGGGAAAAGGATTTAGACAATCAAAAAAAAACAAATTCATATACGAATAAACCCAACATCTATGAATGTAATATGTGTAACTATAGTACTTCCATCGCCACCTTGGAACCAGAAGGTATTATGTCAAATTTTTGCTACTTTTGAAAAAAAAAAAGTTTTCAAGTTTGAAGTCTGTATAAATTAATTTCATTTCTAACATTTTTAGCCACTTGGGGTTCGTTTTGTGAGATACTATTTTTGGGATTGATGCCCTTCAGTACAAGGTCTTTGACTGCAGTGTTAACTCCATTTTGCCAAAAAACTGGACATAGGAGCTTTTGATTCCAAGGTGACGATATGTTATTTTAATTCATGAATATTTTATATAAATTCCTGAACATTCATTACAGAAATACGAGGCCATAAATCTATCGTAACTACAGAGAAGTTTAAAATTTATACTTAAATGCTGAAGGCAAATATGTCGATCATTTATTTTCTTGCACTCAGTGTCTAAAAGTCTCTAGAAATCTTTTCTTGTCTGCAGGACATCAGTGGTTTAGTATTCTCAAAAGATGTTTATGGACTTCTGACCAAGGGAAACTCGGTGGTTTAATAATTTTAAAACGTTTGTTTGAATTAATATTAACGTCCTAAACGAGCTGGTGAGCTTTTAAGGACGGACCTACGATTTTTGTTAAAGCTGGCTCCGAAACATTCCGTTAAGTGGACCCGGGCGGGAATTGAACCCATGACCACGCACACAGAAAGCAAGCGCGCTAACCTCTTGACCGCCCCGATGTCTCTTAAAACGTGTTTAAGGATAATTTTAAAACGTGTTTATGGACTTTTAACCATTGTAGTAAGGGAACGAGTGTTTCCGACGCTTTGGAAACTAATCTGATTCCTTGTTCAGGGAAATTGATGTGATGGTAACATATGAATGAAATTATGTACTGTCAAGATCGTTACAGAGAAAATAACGAATGATTGAAGATCAAAACTCGGAAGAACCAATGAGAATTGCCTTTATCGATGTTAAAAAAATCAAAAAAATGTAGACGTAAGAACCAAATTCGAAAAGCCAATAACTATTGCCAAAGTCGGAGATCATGTAAGCGAGTGGATTGTTTGTGCAATGAATCATGGTTATTTTACTTTCCC
Source organism: Lepisma saccharinum (assembly GCA_022664845.1). NCBI lineage: Eukaryota > Metazoa > Arthropoda > Insecta > Zygentoma > Lepismatidae > Lepisma > Lepisma saccharinum. The sequence continues at coordinate 30,556 of JAGDQP010017483.1, read as the reverse complement.
ATCCAGCAAGTCTCGTTTTTAATTTTATCGGGTTGAGCTCCCTACCCCACCCCCCAGTGGCCAATTGGGTTCAGCCACTCCTCTCCTTACAACAGTGGTTAAAAGTCCCTAAACACGTTTTAAGAATTCTAAACTACCGATGTCTTACAGAAAGCAGAATTAAACAACCGGTATAGACTAGGAGTAAACCTCTCTTTTGGCATTCTACAAACCCTTAATAAGAGGATTGGCCATCGGGAGGCTCAACCGGATAAAAGCAATACCATAGACCTCATAATAGATAGACTTATCACGCTTCCCCATTTCTGGCTGCGATAAAACTAATGGGTTTTTGTACAGGAGCACGTGATTTTGAATCCATCCGCTAGGTTGCTCTGACATCGACCGCATATTCTATTATGAGGTCGATGCCAGAGCAACCTAGGTGAAGAATGCAAAACTATCGTTCAATAAAAAAAAAATATTTCAAAAGAGCATCCTTAACGTCCAATCTATATTCTTTGATTAATTGAATTTTAATTAGCATTCTAAGCAAGTTTGTGATCTAAGGAAAAGAACCTACAGTCTTTGGTAAAGTGGGCTGGAGACCACTCTGTTCAATAGACCCTCACTGACTTTGAACTAGAGATTACATGCACAGAAAATAGGTATGCTGAACAATCAATAGAAACTATTGTTTCCTTTCAAAGAATGTCACACACGAAAATTGCTAATGGGAAGCTTTCCAGCTTCTCACAAGAATCGCATTTGAGTTTCGGGAAAAAAGTATTTAAAGACTCAAATCTCAACATTCGAAAATAATGACAAATTTACACTTTCTTCTTGCTAGTGGAAAAGTACTCGTTTATAGTTTACAGACTTTCTTCCTGGAGAAAGGAAGCCAGAATAAATAGCCGAACTGAAAATTAGGAAATTCCCCATCGAAGATTCTTTTCTTAAAAGAAATCGATGTATATATTCTAATAAGGTATCAGAGGAGAGACAAAACACGAAGACGTGAGAGAAAGACCTAATGAAAGTTATAAACAAAAAGTAAAGAATATTCATATGGGTTGATAATAATAAATAAACAAATAAATAAATATTGAAATTTGAGACAAAATATATTTGCAAAGCGAAAGTGTCTTTTAAAAAGAAATTAATGCACGTGGAAAAAAAAAAGTCATAAAAAGGTATCTGCTTATCTACTCTGATAGACATAAAAACTCTTCTCACTTTTTTTTCCTCTTGACATTGAAAGGCTATATCTTCTTGTCTTCAATATTACTTTTGTAGAATCTTCAGGGCAAACTCGTTCTCAATATTATAAACCTACTTTCACCATTATGTGATCATGAAGGATATGGAGGATATGAAGAACTGAATTCTTCGAAATACATTGCTCACAAATCGATTATATCTTGAACCAGTTCGGAGAAAGTGTCAAGGATGTCCTGACATAAGTTAAGGGAAAAAAAATAAGCGTAATGAATACATATTTTGGTTTAAAAAAAAAACTTATAATAAATGAAGTTAGAATTTTCAACCCAGAGCTCGCTTGGCAACCTTATAATACGTCATGTTCATTGAAAGTATTTGTCTTAAAATCTTCCAAGACTGCGTATTTGTTTGACATCATAGATAAGCACTTTGCCTGAAGTGCATGAAAAGAGAAAGGGAGAAAGAAAGAGAGAGAGAGAGAGAGAGAGAGAGAGAGAGAGAGAGAGAGAGAGAATACAGAAGAATGCTTCACAACATCCGATAGAATGATAGAAGCTGAATATTAGAAAAAAAATATTTCGACGGGAGTCGAGCTCTGCGCAGATGCAAATATTGACGGTCGATCCACCTCCAAAAGAAATTGGTGAATACGCGTATTTAGCACCAGAGAAAATCACAGGCTGATTAGTCGGATTCGTGATTTGATCCAAGGACCTCCTTATTACGAGTGGAACTTTCTTCTATACTAAGCGACCACGCTTGGAACCATATTAACTACTATCGTCCACCAATGTTCATACAATGTAAGATGAGATATGCGCGAGCAAAATGCTAACTTAAATATTGATATAAATATCATTCGAGCATTCTAGTACTGGTAACAGAACATAAACCAAGTTAATCTCCAAAGGAAACCAAACTAAGCCCTCCGTTTCGCTTTTTGTTATCTGCGATAGAAACAATAAGTAACTACTTTTTTCAGTATTACAAAGTATGTACAAAGCAGTATGAAATATCTCTTGTGAGAACACTATACATCTTGAACCTCGACACCAAAAAGTCCTGAATGACATTTCCCTTGAGCCTTTCAGAGGAATATTCGGAAGAGATATTTTCATCAAAGACAGAATCTCTTCCCTTCCATCCACTTAATTTAATATACAATCTATCAATGACATAACTAATTAAATGAAATACATATACAATAAAATAATAAAATGAGCCTCTGCACACAGAGAATCAAATTAGGTGAGTACACGCATAAGTTGATGCAGTGAAATAAGTAATAACCTTTAAATTCTTTGCACATAGTGTGGTAATAAGTTCTAGGTTGATTCGTCCTAATGCATATAACGAACAGATAAATTTAAAATCCAAACCGCGATACACAAAAATATATCAAAATCCTGGTTTAACGCAGACAATGCAAAAATATCTACATCAAATTTTTATTTTAAAACGCAGAATATGACACACAGAAAAAATGTTTCAGATTTCCCTCTGACTCAGATAACGCAAATATGCATAATGCGCTTTATTTAAGCTAGTATATTCCTTATTTGATTCACAAAACAGATAGAAATGTGAGATATTTTTGTTTTCCGCTCACACTTCAGTTAGTTTTACAAAACATTGATAATTATTCCAAAATAGATCGTAAGTAACTGTTACTGATATTCATTATATGGAATACGGGTGTTTTCTCCATTACATTGGTTAAAGCATTAATCACTTAGATTAATAGAAAATGGATGATAAGAAAACAAATCTGAAAATAATAAATGGAAAAAGAAGCTAGTGACAACACTGTACATGCAGAAATTGGTAATTGCATGAACGCGATTGAATAGATGGTTGGAAGCAAAAGAAGAAGAAGAAGCCGAATACTAAACAGGGAAAGAAATAAAACGTACACTAAGACGAAAAGGAAATGCGGAATCGAATAAAGAAGGTTAATCTTAATCTGGAGGATCTACAGGGACTACAATTATCGGAAAACAGTGAAGATGGTGACCCAGCTGATGTGGTCTTTGATTATGGTCACGAATTTTTAGATCGGCACTGGAGAGACACACACAGGCTCAAGTCCTGCTGCCGGCCATACTAACTGAGGTTTTTACCAAAGTTCTCCTTGGTTTCATCAGACGAATGCCGGTATAGAACCTATCGAATGGATGTTGTATCACCTGGCTACACCCCAAAAGTAGACTTGAAAACAGTGGCCACGCTGGCAAATTTGGTTGCTCGCACTTCCTTAGTCATAATTATCATTGTGTATCTACGCTAGGTTGGCATTAGTGCTCAGCCTTTCTTCTTTCTGCAATGAGTATCTTTGTGTGCTCGTAAAAAATGATTTGTTATGATATGCAGTTAAACAGAAGCTGATCCTACAATGTATGCTTCTACATGTGGCAAAAGCGGAATATTTTCTATTGTTCAGGTCATCAGCAGCGAATGAGAGGGATAATGCCGTGTGCTTTTCACGTTGCTTGTCTGTGATTGGAGGAAGATTGGTACGTACTCGTTGTCAAGACTGTACGACAAAAACCCTGCACACACACACACACACAGTCACACACGAAAAAAATGTTTGTTTCTGGCCGCAAAACAAAAAGTTTACATTAGGGCCTAAACAAAATTTTGTTTTCTCTCAATAAAAGTTTGTTTAAACGAACTGCATTGTGAGCACTGACAAAAAATAACAATCCTGATTAAGAATCGAACTGATGTCCCAATATTTGGTAAGCTACCAATATTGCTTTGGCGCCACACCTCTGAACTGAGCTATTTCGTTGTGCATGAAAAGCCAAGCTTGAAATGTTAATAATTATATTAATATTACAATATAGAATAGTATATAGAATAGCTTGTCAATTACTGAATTTAGAACATCAGTTAATCATTGTGAATAATTTGGATGTGATTAGAATCTTGCTTATTTCTGAACATTTTCATTTTGCGTCCCACAAACGAATGAGCAACAAAAATAAATGAGTTTGGAACATATTTTGTGTGTTTAATGGAACAAACAAGAATTTTAGATTTAGAACGCATTCATTAACATGGTTATTTACGAAGCATAAAAAAAGTAACGATTTAGTGCAATATTGGTAATTGTTATTAACCGTGTAGTAGGTTTTATTGTGCGGTTATATTTCTCTTTCTATGCATTTATGATGTTTCAAAGTTTAATTTCTATCAGTTTTTCTATATGAGCAGAACAGAACTCGGCTAACTTCAGTCAAGAATCGTTGTAGTCTGGTAGATAAGGCATCTAGTTGCTAACTGGCCGACCTGTATTCAAGTCCTGCTCGCTGCCATTGTATCTTTCTTCTTCACTGGTGCCAATAAAAATTAATTTAATCAATCTTTTGCCTGAAATAAATAAAACTTTGTTTGGGCCCTATTTCAACATTTTTTTTTTGTAAACCACAAACAAACATTTTTCTCTGTGTGGCCGAAACTTCTCCTGGCCTCAAAAGAATGCTCGCTGAAGGACATCAACCCTCATACATGTAACTGCCTGGCTATAAATGTATGTCAAATAAATAAATAAACGAATAACGATAAAGACAAAGAATATTGTATATTTTTATCAACATTCTTTTAAAATATAAACAATATTTGATAGTAATCCTTACTCCATTGTTTAGGTCCTATGTAAAATGTAGAGTGAAAACGAAAACTATAACATGAATTTTATATTTATAATAAGGAAGGCACGAAATTACTTCCTAAGAAGTATGTAAAACAAAAATGTATTTCCTGTTTGTTTTTTATTCTCGTAATTCTGATGTAAAACTTCAAAGAACTTCCTTTTGAAGAAATAAAACTATTCCAGTTAACAAAGAAATTAATCCAAGAACGTGTGGAATACAAAAAAAAAAAGAAGTTATGTCGGATTTTCTCCTCGAATAGTTCTCCTGTAACTGGTTATTTATTATTCGTTTTATCCAACACAACAATCTGCCTTCCCTTTTATTTTCTACAAGCATGAAATGAAATAGACAACCATCATCTAAGTAAACACCTGCCCACATTCTCACATATAAAGAGAGAGAGAGAGAGAGGGATGAGTTAATATAAACACTTCATATGTGTGTCAGTGAACTCGAGAGATGATAATCTAACTTTAAAAAAAAAACACTCTCTCTGTTGACGATAACAAATCTACCCACCACCAACAAACCAGAACCTAGTATTATAATACAAACCCGAAGTTCCGTAGAATACATCGTTATGGACAGCCAAACACACGCGTCGAGTAACAAACAAACATTTGGCGCATTTCTATAACAAATATAATATAATATCGCAAGAATTATTCTATGAATTGCAAAGAACATCATAATTGTTGTTCTGAAGAACGACTTAGTCACAATCACATGTTACTGTATACCTTTGATGATACGGTATCATTATAACTTTTAATAAACCCGTATCACTCATAGTACAACGGAAGATCAAGCCTTATGGAGGAGCATGACTAATCAAGCTCAATTAATCACCGTCAGGTAAGTTTCCAACACAAGTGCAAACCCATTATATAGTGTGAGAACAAGCTAGAAAATTTAAGCTTTGACACCAGGAAGATTTCATTTCTTTAAACATAATACTGAACAAGATCTTTATTTTTAAAACAAAGACTAGAATCATTTATATATTTTTTCAAGGGTAATTCCTATGGTATTTCTAAATTAATCTTTTTTCTCCGCTTCATAAAATTTTGCGCCACACGTGGTAGTTTGTTTCGCTACATATCGACGGACGAACTGCATTTTAAGTCTACCAAGGATTATTCGAATATTCGAAATACTCGAACTCTGAATATAGAACGATATACAGCCGACAATTTCGAATATCGAACTTCGGAATTCGAATAACATGCATTGGTTTCTGGCATTTCGAAATATTCGAAGTTCGAATATTCGAAAAGTTGTAGCACTCCTCCTAACAAAATTCATTACTGTAGAGGTACGTTATCTCTGCCACTCGTGTTCTAACATTCTTCATTTGTTATTATTTTGATAAAAGTCTAATACAACGCATATTTTGTCAGGGAACAATTTCTCTATCTTCTGCTATAAGTTGTAGCTTTAAGCTTTAATACGTAGATAATTTTTTAGAATTGAATTCAATTGAATTGAATTGTGCTCACGGGCTAATAACTTGTAGTTGTAGATTTAAACAGATTGAGAATCGAAGTTACGTAATACTCGTTACATTAATCATGCAACAACAGTAATATAATATGCTTCTTATATCCTGACAACACAAAGGTTCTTACTCACCTTTTTATAGTCCAGTTTGTACTAAAGATCCGCAGATCCAGTAGACATCTTGTGTTTTGAAGACATCAGAATATGTCTTCGAAGACTTCAATATCCAGAATCACTACTCAAGCATAACGAGAGCTCTTGTGGTTTAACGGAACTTTAGATTGACACTATATCTGAAAATATGGTGTTCTACCAGGAGGCAGCTCTATGACCAGAAGTTCTCTGAGAAAGATGAATCAATTATGGTTTTTCATTGCATTCCATAGGGTGATGATAACGTCCTAAGGTCAATACATACAATTTAAAGTGAAATATGAACCATTTATATCCTCACCGGGTATCAAAGTCGGGACCCCTTGATTTCAAGTCAGCAAGTGTTGTCCACTGACAGGAATGTGTAATTAATTAATTTCCATCTGTATTTGTGTTCTAGCCCAGTCCAACACAGACATAGGAAACGATAAGAGTGGCGCAGTGTCACACAGAAAGGTACAGAAATTCTTATGATATCCGCATTCATTGTATTGCTATTGGTTATTTTATAAATGCATTATGCATTTTTTTTTTAAAATAGTTCTTATAATTTAGCTGTTACCATTGTATCTTTCTAAATACCGCCACTAACAGTATTCTCATCAGAGAAGAAATTTGAATAATAAATTTGTCTCCGATACGAAATTCGAACTCAAACCAAAAAGACTAGAAAATCTCACAAAAAAAAAAGCAATCGGAGACTGTACTGAATAACTCCGGGATATCTACTAATCATTTCCTGCAGTTCGATATTTTCCATTAAAAACTGTGTAATTCGAAAAATGGAAAGATCCATTGTATCAGAATCAAACATTACTGAGTATAGTTGTTTAAAGACCCTTCAGTAACATTACAAAATACAAAACAGGTTACCATGAACCAAAGCAAGTAAAACAGCTGTAAATAAAATATAATTGATGCTAAGTGTTTTGAAATGTATCATAGGATTGAAAAGATTTCGTGTTTAATCACCAGTGTTGTAAGTTGAACTTATAGTTCAAAAATTGTATTGAGTTCAAAGCGGTACATCAGCAAGAACGGAAGAAGATAATAAATATGATTGAATAGCCGTAGGGGAATCCTGTTCATCACATATTTTACACATGGCTACCTCAACCGATTGAACACAAGACCTTTTGCTCCAGAGCAGCAAGGATTTTTTTTTTTCTGAACTGCAACATAATGAGTGCATTAACAAAGTAGCAAGAGGAACTCTACACGATGTCAACACGAAAACCTAAGTTAACTTATTTTTATGATTCTTTTTTTCTTGTCTGCAAATATTAAAGAAAAAGTATTGAAAAATTACTTGGGTTCAGACTACTAACTGGTTTCAGCACCAATAATGAAAACATTAAAAGGAAAGTAGCGGTGTTTAGCGAAACCAGTTCTTTCTTTCTCTCTTTGTCTCCCTCCCTCCCTCCCTCTTTCTCTCTCACTCACACACACACACACGCATATACACTCACCTATAGAATAAAGGGATTGCCTAGGTTATCGGGTTGGTAGATCCATTAGTTTTGTTCAAATCCTGAAGCCAGTGAATGACCTCGAATCAATCACGAGAACAATAAATCTTGGGAGAAATCACTTCTTAAATGATATCATAAGATCCTTTGATGAGAAACCGGATGTTCTCCATACACACCATAAAATAACTGTTATCAGCTAATGTACTTTTTTTCCCCCCAACACAAATCATAAAGTTGCTAACTTTTCCATGAATTAAATTAAAATTTAAGTGAGCTCCTATCCTGTATCTCCGTTTTTTCTCCCTTACTAAATATCGGAGATAGAAATTAGTCATACTATTTCGAAAACAAGCAAGCTCAGTTTCTTAATTAGATTATCTACTGTAGATTAGTCCCACTAAGGATCAAACTAAATAACATTTTAATGTTTCTTTTTTTCATTAATGTGTTGTGTAAGCATTAATCGACCAAGTCATCACAAGTCTAAGCGCAAAGTCAAAAGTTTATTGTAAATACACTGTACGTACAATCCTGCCATTCACCTTGTGAAGTTTGGGGGAAAAAAAAGTTTGGAAGTTTGGGGATATAATTCAAGGTTGTATTTTACTTCTATTTACATTAATTAGGTTTCAACAGTTTGTATTTTATGTAACGAAAATATCTAATACAATTTTTTAAACAATAAAAACGGATTTTTATCATTATTAAATCTTCTATTATCTAACGAACCCTATGGCTTACGGAACTCGCAAGTTCATCGCCGCAATCATAATCGTTCGCCATTGGATTCTATCCTGGGCAACATCAAGCAGTTTTCATCTAAATATCTACCTCTCGAAGATAGCGTCTCATATTGTCACGCCAACGATGTCTCGGTCTTCCCAACGGTCTCTTTCTCTCTGGCTTAGCAACCACAATGAAATATACAATGGAACCACGTAAAATTATCTTCGTTTTCCCCCCAACCGAGCTATATGACCTGACCATCTTAACTATCTTACCCTTCGTGATTTCTTTATTCTTATGATATTGGGTGAATCATACAGTCTATGGAGTTTCATTCTGCAGTCTTCTCCATTCTCTGGTCATCTCGTCCCGTTTCGGCCAGTATATCTGTCTAAAGACTCGCAATTTGTGTTCATCTGCTAGGGTCGTTCTCCAACTTTCATAACCATAAAGAATTACCGGTATAATAACTGTTCTGTATATTTTCAGTTTCAACATTCTTCATATTAACTCTCTCAATGTCTTCTACTATATTATTGTCGTGAAGAAAAGTTATCATGTCCTCTGTTGTCCTTTTTAACTAAATGCGATTAACTTCACAGTAGAGCTTCGTTTTTCGATAACTTTCGCGATAAAAAAAATGGCGGAAAACAAACTTGACATGTACCCATGATGCATTGTGAACCATTCTAAAATGACGAGAAATCGTTCTTTCGATATTGAAAAATAAATGACATTCATAAATCATCGGAATCCTAACTCAAAAGATAACATTTTATATCGAAAGTGAAAGTACTTCGAGAAATATCTCAGTTTTCGATTGAAATTCAATAAATTTTTTTAAGACAGCACCTACTTATCGAAAAAAAAAGAGTAAAAAATTCTGCTTCTCTCATTTTAGTGTCGTTACCTTTGTGACCCTATAAATACTTCTTGAACCTAACATTAAAACCTGTTTGAATCCAATAATAAAGAAAAATTTCTCTTCTCTAATCAGCGAATTTTGTGAGACAAATGGATTTTTTTTTTTTTACCTCATAACAAACGTGTTATTATTGCCAAAGATTTTCCTCCACCGAATGTGTTGAGAATGAAATAGCCTACAATGAAGTTAAATTTCATCTCCCACTTCAAAATAATATCAGGCTAGTTAATAAAGTTCTTAGAAACTTATTAACAACATGAATCTCATTAACAAAATTAATTAATATTCTATTTTATTCGATA
>JAGDQP010017483.1:0-10697 GCA_022664845.1 Lepisma saccharinum | reverse complement strand
ATTCACATACACTGTAAAAAATACGCTATTCACAATTCACATACACTTTTCGTACATCTTTTTCACATTTCCAATGAATAAAGTTTTATCACTTCAGTGTACTAAAATGTAAGAAGATGTGAACAATGGGTCTCTACAGCTTAGAATGTATTAATAAGCGATTCAGGTAGTCTCGGAAAGTAACTAGAATGATAGTGTGACCGGGGATAGAACGTAGGTCGTCTCGATCTATTGCCGTAAGCAATTGACCTACGAAAAAACAAACCAAATCCATAACTTGTATGGCTCAATATTGAAGACGTTTGGGGTGTCTAAAAAGTAATCGTCAAATAAGAATTGCACCACAAATGTTCAAAATTCACGTTCATAAACAATTATGAATCCCTGACACTTCTTGTACACATTTTTAACACTCCCTGTACATAAAACTAAATTTCGAACAAGATGTATTCAAAACGTGATCAAGAAGTGCATTAAGTAAACAAGGTTCGTAAAAAGATTTGCCATTGAGAAATTCGACCTTGATGTTAAGAATAGAAAAAAAAGGAACTATTACGGCACTGAACAAGATAGAAAATTACAATAATATCAATTTTGTACTAGATAGTAAAACCCTGTCAATGGATTTTGATTAAAATTAACATCTATGTTGTCTATCCACAACAAAATTTCAGTCTGTTCAGTTGCCAAGAAAGGGCGCAAGATCACACGAGAGGGAAAAGGCTAGAACCATTAAAATTATCTTTAACATTTAGGAGGCCTGAGCCATAGATGGCTAAAGGTATAAATAAATACAATATTCTCAAATTTAAAAGATTATAGTATAATGCCAGAGTGTACTGTATCTACTTTCAATTGTTTTTTTTTTTTTTTTGTGAAGGTCACATGAAAACTGCTCTCTTTCTTATCCAAGAGTGAGCTGAATTGTAGACGACGTAACAGTGACTTTTAAAAAGTTAAAAAGTTTTGGTATTGTGGCTTTATTCACGTAAGAACCATTCCACAATTTTCACGGAATATCTCACAATTATTGTAAAGTGTTTAGTTCAATATACACAAAGAGTCTCGTTTAACCGAATCCCGACTCAATAAAAATTAAGTTTTGATTTTAGCATTTTGTACATGTTAAATATGATTTATACTCTTAATTATGAACGAATAATCTTTAAAATCCTTGCAATGTTCAGTAAAAATACAGTACAGTAATTATATATTATAGTACTACATTATTAATTATAATAGTAGGCCTATGTTTAAAAATTGTATAGTCTACTTTAAAATATAGTTGTTCATCTAACATGTATAGTATAGTATCAAACTACATTATGTAAATCCCTATGCGTCCGGTTTAACCGAATTTTCTTTTAACGATTCCCCTTGGTCCCATCAAATTCGGTTGAACGAGACTTTAGTGTACCATATCACTTCTTATAGGAATGGTATAAAGTCGTAAAAACATTGTACAAAACAGTATTCAAATTGTGATCGAAAGCGTAAAACAATATAGAAATGATCGAAAGGTGTGCACTGTTTTAAGATGGTTTTAAAGTGTAAATCAAGGATCGAAATATACCGGAGCGGACCGGAACAGCGCTCAAGTTCCTGAATGTATAACCTTCCGGTTCTGTTTCGTCACTATGGTAATCATAGACAAAATAATGTAGGTAATATCTCATCATGTTAACGAAGGTGAAACGTTCCGTTTCGTGAAAAGTTCCATTTCGAATCCTGATGTAAATGAAGTAATATCTTTTTACATTGTACTGTGTAAATTTTTAAATACAGATTGCTGTACGCTATTTTTATGCTTAAAGGAGCAGCAAGGATAAGTAGGCTGCACAGTACTTTATTAAATTCAATATATATACATATATATATATATATATATATATATATATATATATATTTTTAATAAAGAAACCACACTGTGTCATTTTACGTTAATGGACTGTACAGTCAAACAAACACGATATAAGTTCTTTACAAGTCTCGGGGATGAAGTACTGCGACGAGCACATATCTAGAGAAAGCGATGGTAAAGTAGCACTCCATCTTAGATACCGTCACCAAATTCTCCAAACGAGACTAACGTAAATCCTGGTAAACCTCAAACAGAATGACTTAAGTGCATTTTTTAGAACTAGAGGTCTGGGTACTTACTACAGTCTGGATATTATAATGTTAAACTTCTTGCACAAAGGAAAACAAGAGGCAGTAATGTGGAAATAATTCAAGGTACTCATACTGTGCTAATAGTAACTTACACCATGTGCAGCTTATAGAAGATATATATATCTAGGCTACGGACCTATATGGTAAGATTGTGCACAACTTTATACCTCAATATATCATCGCTTGATACCCTACTGTTGGCAATGGAGATATTATTTTTTTCGTTTATAACAGAGCTTTAATTTTACCTTCCTTTCCCAACATCAGATGAACTAACGGTACCCTTTTGGTAAATTCGAGGTGTTCAATGTCTCACTAATGAGAAAGGCAAAATTATAACAAGATGTTTAAAGCCTCACGTTGGAAGATAATGCTATACATTTTTCAAATAATGATCTACCAAACAGGTTATATCTGTGACTAAAAGCCCTGCTCCAAGGTTTATTGAACCAAAATTCACGGGAAAAATCAAAGATGGTATTAAAACTTCTTCATCGCCGTGAACTTAACAGAAGTTTAATTCCAGGCACGTAACATCCGACCAGGCAAAGAATAGAATGCAAAAAAAATCCTTTTCGCACGTCACAACAGTTTCAAATATTAGAGCAAGTTCTTACTTCCTCAAAAATTAACGTGGCCAGTCAAAATGATTAGAACTCGATGCTAACCTGTTTGCTTCAGAGTTCTTTTCTCTTGTCCTAAATCATTGGACTTTTACGCAGTTTACGCTTACTTTACGGATTATTCATATTAGAGAAAAGCGCCTTCTTTGATCCACTCATGTTTATGCAAACACCGCCACGCTTTGTTGGTTCTTAAATGGAAAGCTATTAGGTCAATTAGGGAATAAGTTTTAACAGTTTTCTCTGTAAGTCAATCGTAAAGAAGAAACTTAGTGAAAAATAAAACTAAACGATAAGTTATTTGAAAAAAAAATCAGACAAATGAAATAGCAACACTATATCGGGATACATTATAAGACTTCACAAATGTAATGTTTTTGTGCGAATGATTACTGTTACCCTTTGTAGAGTAAAAAACATGTTTAACATTTTCCATTTGCAACCAACAATAGGTCCACACAGTAATTTAGAAGAAAGTGCGTTCTTTCTTGAATATGGAAATTGTTGGAACTTCGAACTTTCCAGAGCCTTGTTACAAAAGAAAAGAGTGTGTTCTTCATCTCTGTCAAACCTGATCAGAAAGTCCTAGAAAACGTGGCACATAAAAATTAATTTTAAAAAACTATTTAAACACATACTTTTCTTAAAGAGTTCGTACTAAAAAGTAAAAAAAAAAAAATGTTTATGCATGACTAAAAGAAAAGCATGGGGCGCGTTAATTGAAGAATTTATAAAGTGACTGTATATGAGAGCGTGTCCCATTAACTAACTAACTAACTCTATGGCTTATGGAACTCGCAAGTTCATCGCCGCAGTAACAAACGTTCGCCATTGGATTCTATCCTGAGCAACCACTTTTTCCATACATATATATAGCTTAGTTGGCAATACTGCAAGCAGGACATTAACGTCAGCATATTCCTTTCAGGGCGCAGTGGGGACCTCTGAACGGCAGAGCACTAAGTATTTGAACAAGGAGTTAATATGCCTCAGAAGTATGTTACAACGCGATGAGCGAAACCACTCATCCACAGGAGATTTTGTGATTATGTTTTAGAATTGAAGGGCACATGCGATGCAACCATGACTTTACAAGAGAAAGGGAATGGACTAAGTTAAAACGTCACTTCTGTTCCGTTACCATAGCGACTGCACTGAACTTGTCCAAATAAACGAGTTGCTAACATGGGAGACACAGGAATATCGAGACAAAATGACATTGAGATATTTGATGGGTGTTGAATACATCCGAAGATATACGAATGATTAGTACTCTGGAAATATTTATCGCTGATACTAAATATACCTACACCATTTGTTTAGACAGGGAATAGTCTGGTATCCATTATAACAAACAGATTATTACGTCAGACTCAGTGGCGGTTCTAGAGGAAAAAAACTGGGGGGGGGGGCAGCTCTCAACGTTGCATATTTTTTATATATATATATATAAAGTCTTTTTATTTTGATGCTGTCCATAATCTACATTCTCTTTCTTTCCTCTTGCCTTCCCACCATTCGTTCCAATGCGTTTTTCAGTACAAGCTCTTCTCAGACAATGACCCAACAAATGTTTGTTTGTGTGGGTGGGTGTGATACACATTAGTCACTTTCAGTCATTTTTTTAAAATTGCATATTAATTCTCCTTAGGTATATCTATGAAGGAAATATGTATGTTTAAAACCTTTTTCAGTGTAAAAAAAAACAATAATTAGTTGAAGCAAAAAAGTGAACATTTTAATATTTTTCATGAGTGCATGGAATTCATGGAATTTACAGGCGGAAACTTATAGTTAACTGCCAAACTTACACTGGATAAAATGACTTGATTGGATTTTACACTACATAAAACGGCGTTAAGAGTCCCTCCCTCTACACACACACACACTTAAAAATCTATAAATACCACACTGGATATATTGTATAATTCAACACCAATTTAGACATAAATAAGATAATTTAAAAAAAAAACAGCAACAAAGATTTCTACTTTTTATTTGTAGGTCGAACTAGAATTTCCTATATTATTTTTATAGTAAGAAGTAAGTCGGACAATGATTAGCGTTCTGTCGTTTTCGGTATAAGCTACTGGTGGTATAATTTCGAAATAATACCGCATTGCCTATAAGCAATAAATTAAATTTTTAGATGATGTGGTCTTCCCTTTGTTACAACGTTGTTGATAGTGGAGACTTCTAAAAGGTTTTAGAAACAAAAAATACTGTGTTACATAACCAAAAACCAATAAAATAACTACTTGAAACTTGTTCTAAGAAATTAAAAAATCGTTTAAAACTCGACAAAATGCAGTTTCTAACATACAATGTGACTCCTTCCCCCACCCCATGTTTATAGAAGAAACTTACCATGGTACACTTTATTTCATGTTCAAGAATAGATAACATTAAACTTCTTGCAAAATAAATATTAATTATACTAAATATTTCAAGAAAATTGAGGATATTAGTTTATCTTCACTGCAAAAAACTGGGGGGGGGTCCAGGTCCCCCCCCCCCGGCCCCGGCCTAGAACCGCCTCTACAGACTCAAAGTCTGTGATATCTTTTTCTCATAGAAGTACGACGTATAAATTGAATTATTCACATTCGTACGTAAATGAGATGAAATTGTTTTCTTACTGTCAAATATTGACTAAAAACTATAATGAAATACTAAGCCATTTGTAAAGATTTTAAGTGAAAGTAATATAAATGAAGCTGTGGAGTTACAAGAATCTTGTGAAAGTACTCGTGTATCAGGAAAATTGTATAAGATAATGGACTTAATGAGGAATTAGCTGAAGTTTCAAAGAATAAGTAATCAATGATTATTACTGAATAAACAGTAATAGTACATACTACAGTACATCTAGTTCCTCATCGACATATACAGGGAATTGGCATGTTTTTAAATATAAATAATAATTCACAGTCATATTCAATCCACTACTGGATGAGGCCTCTCCCAGAGGGAGGAGGTGGTCTACTGCTCCCGCGCTGACCAGACGTGTTGGGAGAGGAGAGCCGAAGCTCTCAACTGTGATCGCCATTGTCTTTTATTCACAGCAGCTCTCCAATTGTCCTCACGATGCTGGGTCAACACCGACTAGGCTACGCAGGAGCTCTTTAAATATATATCCTGTCCACTTATAGTTTCATCTGGCACTAAAACTTAGTTGAAACTTTATTTACTTTTTTAGGACAGTTGAATGCTTTAGTCCGTCTGGTAAATAGCTTTCGCATTTAATTCATGGAATCAAAAAAGGATAATGAACAGGCACTGGGCAGTGATCTTTGTTCAGTATACTATCCTCTCATTTGTCATATGCGACTATGTAAAACTAGCGAGAACAAGTCACAATGGATAGGAAATGGTGATTTATTTCTTCCGATCACGACACGAGCACGCTACCGCTTGTCTATCCCGTACAGCTGTTCTATCTTACAGTTCTGACTGTGTGATAAGGATTGATATACGTAGTCAGAATTTTGGTGTCCTGATCTGGCATTCAAATCTCTCACTATTTAAGAGGGAGTTGTGATTTGTGCTTCATATTTTTCTTTTTTAAGTTTGAATTTGAATTATATTATGGTTTCAGGCTCCTTTCAATTGAATTGGGCTTTTAAGTCCTTTAGGCAACTATGGCTCAGTACGTCAGGCATCTTTAACTCAGGCACACCAGGCTAATGCCGGGATAGGAATAGGATATATGAATGAAGTCAACCAGGGTCTTGATCGAAAGTGCTATCCCGGCATTAGGTTGGTATGACTGAGAAAAAAAAACAGGATGGCCGGCTACTGAATCGACTGCAAAGCCGACGCTGTATAAATTGAACTATTTTTAGCATTTTTGGAAACTAAGCCAAAACAAAAAATAAAACAATGATTTTAACAATAGACCTCTCTTTTGAATAAGTAGCTAAAGTCACGGACTTTAGACCAGCAACAGAGGCACGCAAGTTCGAGAACTGTGGTCAGTAATCTTGACTGAGATTTTTATCTTTAGGGGCTTTCACAATTTCACCAGGCTAATGTTGTGATGGCACCTACAATACGACTTTGGCCGCTATCTTTTCGATCTGTTTCTCCGCAAGTTTTGCTAGCGGAAGGACGTCATCCTTCATACTTGATTCACTCTTGTATGAAGTACTTACCAACTGAAAAATGCCTTAGAAAACCTGAGAAGTGAATTTAGTAAGACTATATAAAAGTATGATTTCTGGCGAAGTTACACCGGCTGAGATTATTTTGTTGTTGTCAAAATTACAAAATATAACTATATTTCAATGGCAACGTTGTTTAATCGGTCTGTGCTTTACTGATCTGTTTTGAACTTATCGATTAGTACTTTCATTCCACCCTATCGGATTTTGTTGGTAATGTAGATTTTAAGTTCAGAAGATTTTAACGATAGACCTATTTCCACTCCTACACGTCATGAAGTATAGCAACATAGTTCCACGTGAGCACATAATTATATTTGGTGTTGTACTAATCTGACCGAGTGTCGTTTGAAAAGATTCAAAATTTATACTAAGCTGGCAACACTGCATTGACTATAGTAGACGCAGCACAGTGCAAGATAGTATTATTTGTTTACCTTGGTTGCCAAAATTCATGCTTTGAATTAATCTGACAAAATCAATTTTCAGATTTTCTAGAACTGTTTTATGGTAAGAAAACATTCCTTTTACACCAAGATGGTAGTGCAGGCAGAAATGTACACTCAGATGCACGGAAAATGGCCGTTGGGTCATTTTGTAAGTTAAATAAATTTCACAATGTTGCCAGAACAAATAACTTGTTGAAATGATCTGGTTGTTACGTACATATTTGATCAGTGTTGCCATATGTGTGCCTTTGCAGACTTAGAGAAGTTTCCAACCGGCCATGTTTCATGAATCTAAGTGTACGTTAGCTAAAATTAAGAAATAAGAACAGCAATAATTGAAAAAGGAGTACTTACATGGGGGAGTGAAACACTGAAGAGAATTTGCTCGCGTTCCATAAACAGGAAGGGACCAAATCTTCATTGCTACTATATACATATATCCATACATACATACACAACTATAATCTGCTTGATAAGATTGACGTCTTACAACACTCACAAGGCTTCACATCACACACTGGATTCCCGTTGTAACAAAACTGGAGGATAAAGGAAGAAAACATTGCTTTTCTCGCGACAATCATCAATGTGGAAAGTGTCATCAACTTCAAGTCGTGGTTCTTATGTCTACTAGCGGTAAACAAGAACCCGTAAACCATACCCACCCTTCATAATTTTTCTTACTATACTGGTACAAAATAATATCTCAGTGAAAGCATTTGGGATGGGTAATTAAAAGACTGAAAGAAAATAGAAACAGTATTGTTCTTAGCGTCTGTGTCGGGAGACTTGGTCACGCTCGCGAAACAATGGGTGAAGCAGGATGTGAAGGATGGCCCCCTTGCTTGCTCGTATTGTTCTTTTGTCTACCAATGTTACTTAAAGTGTGGTCCATGTAAGTTCAGTACGTGGTCCGCGAACTGTTTCAGAGAAGAACAAATACATAGACTTCTCAATACATTTGCATCCTGAAAAAGCAGTTGAGCTGGAATCGTGAAACTTGTAGGGAATGTTGTTCCAGGTCTTGAAAGTGTATGTTACAATTGTTTTGCCTCCTAAGGAATAGCGCACTCATTCAGTTCATGTTTTAAGATTTTCTCTTAAAAGTTGAACTGGCAAGTTTCAACCTAAGCCATGTTTGAAGTATGACGTCCCTTTGCGAGGTAAGGATGGGAAAGGTAGCAACCGGGACCTTAGTTCAGATACCATCCCGGCATTAGCATGGTGAAAATGAGAGGAATACTGGAAATACTGGAAGACTTTAGTTAGGGTAGCCATGGCTCTCCATTGCCAGTTCGAAGTCAGCGACCTTATCGACCGTACTACGGATGCTGTGTTGATTATTTATTAAGAATATTTGGTAATGTATTCAAGTTACTTAGCACTGCCTAGAAAGAGATCGTTAATTACAACTTTAAAATGAATAAAAATGTTCGCCTTTTAACATCAGTATCCCAATTATTGAATCGAAATTTAATTGTAATTCTACTTGGACACATTTGACCTGAGTTGGATTATCCCAATTAGCTATGATATCTATGATCGGTGGAGAGACTCTAATGATACGTCAGTGGTGCTCTTCTATACAGATTGTCCATTTAGCGGTATGCGAGTATCCATTTTATTTAAATGGTAGTCCGCAGTACCGAAGAGTTTAAAAAGCACTGATTTACACCAAAGTTTTATACAGACTAACGAATAAATGTTGCTATGTACTTTGTGACGCTGTGTTGTCAAAATAAGCTGTAAATAAAGAACTTGGATCCTAAGCCCATTTCGAGAAAACTAAATAATCAGTTATATCTGTATGGTCAAAATGTGCCGTAAGTAAAGAATTTGCTTCTTCAGTCCGTTTTGGAGAAAGTTAATAGTCGGTTATTTCAGTTGTCCGTTATCCTTGATTATTACAGAGCAAGAATGTTTTGCTAACATCGATGAAAATAAATCTTGTTGATAGATATTTGGCTACCAATTTCGTGTTACTTTATTTTTAATTATTCAAAATGAATGAATTTCTTGATTCTGGATTTGCGATTTGGTAATATTGCAAACAGAAAATGGATCAGAAGACATTTGTATAATCTCACTTTAACTGTCCGTGTTTGAGGTTAACCGCGGGTTATTATAGTGTTGCATCAGTGTTGCCAGCAATGGAAAATCATTGCTCTTCTGGTATCTCATTGCCTTCGATTGATTCTCGAAACGTTTTCTTCACATAAAACTAGTTTTCATGAAAAACTTTGTAATGCAATAGAAGGAAGGAAGGTAAGAGACTATAATTGCTGTGGGAAAATTTCCAAATCTAAGTGATCTTAAGTAAAAGTAGGGAATCTTTCCTGGACCACAAGTCAGAAATTGCTCCATGTTTCACATGCTTATTTTTGGCTGACTAGGCAACCTTGTGGTCTCAGGCGTTAGGGCATCGACTCGAAGGTTCGTGGGCTCGAATCCCTCCAGAGGCATGGATATTTGTGGCTTTTATCCAGCCTTTGCGTGATAATCGTGACGGGTCGTAGGCAAAAGTTACGAGAATAGCCCATACAAAATAAACCTTATAAAGTTTTACTTTCAAACTATGAATATGTAGCTTGAAAATCTATCTTATACGCGGTAAAAGCTTCCGTTAGAAATCAAGAGGAATAAAAGCCATCAAGTTTTGGTGAAGAACCATTTGAAAAACAAAATATGGGTTGCCGAATGCTATTAAAAATATTCACTATTAACATTCATATCTGGAAACTTAGGTTATGTAAGGATGGTCAAGGAGAGAGTTCATCAAGACATCCCAACCATGGAAGAAAGATTCCAAAGAAGAAAATTGATTTCTGCAGATGGAAGAAACCATGCCATACAAACGAAAAACGGCCTGAGCCAAAAGTTGCCTATTAGGACATAAATAAATTCAAATTCAAACAAACAAAACAGATACACACGAAACAATTTTTGTATTTCTTCTTGAGTATTCTAAAACAAATATTACTTCAAATTGAGTTTCATTTGTTGAGTTTCAGGGTTTTGGGACTGCATTTCTATGCTTAAATGCCTGTGTTATGATTTTAAACTTAGTCAATATAACATGTAATTAAGACAACATGAACAGTCAATTTTGTACTATAAACCAAACAGTAAAGCTCATCATGACACGACCTCGGGGTGAACGAGAGGTTAGCTCGCTCGCTTTCTGTGCACATGGCCAGGGGTTCAATTCCCACCAGGGTCCATTGAACGAAGTGGTTCGGAACTCACTTTACCAAAAACTGTAGGTCCCGTCCTTAGAAGCTTACCAGCTC
>JAGDQP010017482.1:18932-38439 GCA_022664845.1 Lepisma saccharinum | reverse complement strand
CTCTTTTTTGTTACATAGATTAAATTGTATGTAACAGTTGTCATTAGTACTTTCCTCCGATAAGCGTAAGAAAAATAATTTTAATTAATAAAAGTAATAATTAAACATCGAATTGACAAACTGAAGGGTCTCCTCCACAGCTGGAAACCGAGTCAATGCACTGTGGAGTGCGTAGATAATTTTACAATCTGTCTGTCAAGTCTCAAAAGTTTGCGCGCGCGTTTCAGAGACGAACCTATGTTTACATGTTGTGTGTGTGTGTTGTATCAAGGTTACTATATTCTCTTGTGTGCAGTTGCAGAGTGGCTACGACGTTCCAGCGTTCCAAAGTCGACTGCAATGCAACTCCATTTGCCATTCAAGCATCGCGGAAGTATTGCAGTAAAACATTCCCAGAAGTATAGGATTCATCGTTTATACTGAATCAACGTCTGTAGGGATGTCTGAAAGCTAAGTTCACTATTATTGTTTTCAAGCAGGAAAAGTTTTAAACAAAATAACTTATAACCGAAGTTTACACGCTTTATTGATGAGAACTATTTTGGGCGGAATTTCAAGGTTGCCATATCTGATATGAGAGAATTATCTAAGGGGAAAAAAATAATTCGATGAGAAAGTTAACGTTCTGTGTGACTTGTGGAAGAAGGACAGTAAGAAATTGATAGTATCTTTTGTGTGAATACGTCACCTATGAGTGTGTGGTAGAACTTTCCTAACAAATGACAAAACAAAAGGAAAATGTGTAAGTACCGATAACGATATTTAATGCAAAGTGGAAACACTACAGGACGAATTCGACTGATAGACGAGTGGCCACACCTACACTACCCTTCTCCCTGCTCCCAACACACTCAAATCTGACATCCTCGAAAAGAAGTGAGGGCTCTTAACGCGCAAATGTTTACGGAAAAACAACAAAATTTTTAAAGTTTATATTTATTTGAAATGAAAAACACTTACCTTATTTATACCGAGAAATCCATGTGTTGAGGTTATAACGTAGGCTGCGTTGAATTCCCAGATGAGATACAGATAAGTGGGAGGAAGCGAGTTAAAAAAAAGTAGTGAAGTTAGATCATGCGAAATACTCCAAATATACACATCACATTTCAACTGAAGTTTCCTCTCTCTCTCTTCTTTTTTTTTAACGAGTTTCCAGATGAATTATTATACATAACATCATATTTTAAATAAAACTTTTAAAACGCAAGTTCCAAAGGAAACACTCCATAAAATATATATACATCACCTTTCGGCTTCAGTTTTAAAACGCAAGTTTCAAGCAAAACACACACACGCACGCACCAAAAGAGCATGACATTGCAATGTAGTCTATCCCCGGTTCACTTGTTTCACTCATGGTGTAACAGTAAGGATACTGCAATATCCTGTACTTCACTTGAACTTGGTTTTGTAATCCCTTGCTTATGCGTAACTTTCTTCTTCTTGGTCGAAAAGAGTTTTCTCTGTTTCTCTATGTTTCTCTTCGCTGTCGTGGATTTCGAAAGTAATTTGAAAGCTTTATGGGAATGCACTGCTTCCAACGTCGCTTCAAAAGATGCAATTGCTTTATTCAAAAGTTGCACCTCTTCTGATGTATTGATCTTATGAAGGACATTTCTGATGCGTTCTTCAACCATTTGTTTTTGGGTTATTAAGGAAGTGTCAGAATTTTGCTTTTTAGATACTTGCTCCAATATTTCTGTTGTTTTATTACGTACCTTTTGAGCGTCTCTTTTTCAATTTCTTGCTTCCACTCCATGAAACTCTGAAATGATGGAAACTGCTTTTCTTGTGATTCCACTGTAAGAGCATGTTGTAACGCAATATGTTCGTGCAATTTTTTTTCTCCGTCCGTTACAAAAGTGCATAGAACACATTTAAGGTGATTTTTCTTAATTGGTTGTTCTGCATGAAACTTGCGTTTGTGATATCTGAAATTTTCAAGGTGATTGAATTGTTTATCACAATTTGGGCATTGATAAGCAAATGATTTCTGGGTCTTTAAAGGAGGCGCGATTTCGTTTAATTTATTCGGATGTGCTTTCGAAACATGACGCCTAAGTGATTTGTTATGGTCATAGTTCTTTCCACACTCTGAACATACATGCAGTTTAATTTCGTTCATTTTGATCGACTTTACTCACACATCAACGCACTATAAATACGAACACAAAAACACACTAAATACGAAGAGAAAATAAAGCTCCACTAAATCCACTAAAAACTACAAGAAACAACACAACGAACGACTGTTCTCCCGCTAGAATATAGGAAAACGAACGACTATTCTCCCGCTAGAATATAGGAAAAGGAGCCCTCAGCCCGCCAAGCAGTTAACCAGAAAAATAAACCCAGACAGCAGTTTCTTCATACCTAAGAGGTTAAAAAAATGCCGGTGGTATTCAGAATTGGTTCATATCAAATGTATTATCAAAATACTGTATAATTTAATATCATAGGGTATAGGATTCTGTTTCATTTAAATAACATTTTTAAAAAATGCCGCTCAGACGCAAGGAGAGTGACTTGACGTTAACCAGCGACGTATTTTGTTCCGTGCTCATCCTTCGGCATGCAGACGATACTCACTCGGCTGACTTCGTTAATTTTCGCGAAGTGGTGCCGTAGTTCACGTCGCTGGTTAACGTCAAGTCAGCATTTATGCTACGATGAATCTTACGATTATCAGTAGTGCCAGAGTGTGAAAGCAAGAATGGTACAATAGGGCAAGATGCTATGGTATAAATCCATAACTTTTTTCTTTTTACCCTGGCAAACTGCTTTCGCTAAGATTTATCGTACGAGAAATTTTATCGTCTAAAGCGGCCCTAATACAGTAGATTTTTAGAAACACTGGGCTAATTTTCATGAAAGCTGGCCTAGCTTGCAATTTGGGTGAAAAGTCAATTGAAACACGTGTTATACTTACCTTACGATAAAACACGTGTTTCAATTGGCTACACACCTAAATCGGAATCAAAGCAAGCAAGGCAAGGCTTCATGAAAATCACCCCGTAGTCGTTCTCACGGAAGTATCATTCCGAATTGCTTGACGTCGAAGGAGAGTCCATGTGAATCATGTGTGCTACAAATGAAAACGAATCTGACTTACATAACCTCATTTAGGGCTGATTTTCAGTACAGCTTGCGTAACTTACGATTTGTGTGGGTAGCCAATTGAAACACGTGTTTTATTGTACGGTAAGTATAACACGTGTTTCAATTGGCTATTCACCCAAATCGGAAGCACTGCAAGCTGTAATGAAAATCAGCCCTAACCAGTGGTCACTAATTTTATTAAATTTCCTAATGCGTATAGACATAAGAAAATGAAAATGTTCTTTTTTAATGTAAATATAAGCACGCCAGAATTCGATCCCAGATCACTCAACAAAGATCTAAATTTCCTTATAATATCACACATCTAGTTGTTCTCCTAATAATAATAAAACCACCAAAACTAGATGAAAATAATACTGCAGCAAGAAGGTCCTACCTTGTCAAATGGACGAAGTCAGGCACTTACCAATCTGCTTTCAAAAATTTTTCATAGCTGGTCAGTTCCTTGCATTTTCTAACAGCGTGCAAAGAGCTTCCTAGGGATTATAATATTTACATACATCCAGATGTGGGGATAATGAATAATTTTCTCGTGTAAAGCAGCAAATACGTAATATATAGTATAATGATTAATTTACATCAAGTTGTATTATCTACATTTGTTTTTTTGTTTGTGGGATTGTCATTTGTGCAGGTATGATATAATGCAATGTACAAATAAGAGTTTTAAATGTCAGTAATTTGGTCTGTAAACACTATTTCAAATGCATTTTATAGCTTAATGTAGTGTTTATTTTGATGTTACTTGCTATCTCCGTAAAAAGGCAAATTCTAGTTGTGGTCAGCCAACAAAATGAAAGGGTACAGGAGAAATTTAATGTTTGAAACTTAAGCCTCTCTTTAGTATACGTCGGGCGTTCCATTCGGAACCGTAAATGAAGCAGTCAAAGGTGGTGTCTGTTAAATTTGATTACGTGCAGCTATAGTTTTACGTCGCCAGAGAACCACTTGACATTTTTCGTTCGGATTTTCACTGTTCTCTATTGAACTCCCGAAAGCTATATTTCTGGGCGCATCGCAGTTAGAACATTCTATTCCGGTACTTTTGCACTATATGCACTTCGTGCCATATAAGCCCACTTTTCACGATTTTCCCTAATTTACACTTAAAATGCTTTGAATATACTTATAGACCATCTTACCTTCATAGAAGTAGTAATAAAGATCATTCGGAGGTTAGGTAAGGTGTTTTTTTATTTCACACGCGACTTCTGGTTACCACTGTTTCAATGGCAGAACACTGCACTTTGAAGCGCGTAAGAAATCTTAGTTATTTACACGGATTAGGAAATTTAATAAAAGTAGTGACTAAGGGCATTCGGAGGTTAGGTAAGGTGCAGTTTTTTTTTATTGCACACGCGACTACAAGAGGTTACCACTGGAACCGCAAGGAAATCGTATTCATGGCGTTGCGATCGGTTTTCATATCGCCTTTTGCTTACAATGGCCGAACCTTGCACTTTTAAGCAGGGAAGAAACCTTCGTTATTTACAGTAATTAGGCACTTTAGACAAGCAGCGCGGCGCCAATTTTACATAAGACACCTTCCTGCACTTACCCACGAACTCCATTTCTCCTGTCAATTTTCCATTTTTTGGCGATGTAAAACTATAACAGCAATGGTGATTAACATGACGTATAATAAAAGAAAATATCAGACCTAGCTTTTTCTAACCCGTCTTTGTTCGCTGTCGCTCACTCGACACTCTGTTCTTGATTTGGTAACAAGACATTAATGGCGATATGGAAATGACGTAACAGTACCATGATTCCGATTCATGAACGTGGGACTTTTTTCGTTCGTAAAATCACGGCCGACGTAAGCTAAAGTAATCCCGAATCATGTGCCACAAATTAATTCGTTTTGGTTGGTAAGGAGAATGAAAAGGATAAGGAGACTGAAAAAGCTTCAAATACATTAACTATCGAGATGCTTCCGCGTTGGGTCGAACGCATCGAGTGAATGTTTAACGTTATAAGGAGAAAAGAGTAACCGGACTTACCCCGACTTCGCTATAGCTCGCTCGACATTTTGTCCGTTAATTTTTTAAAGCAAATTACGTTTAATTTTTCATAAGAAATTGACACCGCCGGGTTAAATTCCGCAGACGACAGCCAGAAAAGCAGAGCTTACTGGTAAAATTTACCTTATCTACTCAAACTTTCGCTAGCTGTTTAGTCATATGTACATTGTATACGACTCATTTCATTGTAATTAATTATCGCAGACACTTCTCAACAAACACAAAAGGGCTATTATTCTGCAGAGCTGATCCAGTTACCTTCTGTCCATTCTTTTTTACGGTTTACTAAGCTACAGCGGGTTAGGTTACGTTACGCATTTTGAAAACTTAGACAGCCTTTTTTTACTGTTTACAAGTTAAGACAGTGGCTGGATCGGCTCTGCGGAACTTCACCTCACAAAAGTGTTTCGGAAACCCATGTGTTATTACTGTACGTTAAATAGACCTGCGTACTCCAGTTGTACACCACCGATAAACTTTCAGTTATAGTTTTAGTCGCGCGCTAATTACTTTAGTTTTTTTTTAAAAAAAAAATAAAGATTTTCAATATTCACCTCATCACAAAGAAGGGTAGTTCTTCGAGTGACGCTGAGAAACGAGTCTGTTAGTGACACTCGCATATATACAACTAATTTCGGATCTAGCGAACTATTAGCCCGATTTTGATGCTTGAACTTGCATTTGAAAGCTCTTTGCCATACTAAGAAATAGACCCAAAAAGATTGGGTCGGTTGGACCTCCCTGGGACCTCGTAGGACGGTTCGGAAAAAAAAAATATCAAAATTTCGCATTTCTGGTGACAGCCGAAACTTCCAGGATCGTAATATACACTTCAATACCTTTCAAGCGGTGTTTCACACGTCAAAATTGGTGTAGGGGTTCAAAAGTTATGACTTTTTTTTAGCCTAATCACAGAATTTTCACAAATAATAGAAAAGAGCCTTTGTCATTCTGTCAGTCTTTTTGCTTTAGCAAAAAATGGTTGATACCAGGGAGTTTTGGGGGTCAAGTGCGGGCCTCGTAGAGGTAAATTGATGCATATTTTTTTTGATAAGAGTTACTGTTTTCGAGATACGGAGTCTACCATGGTCCAAAATCGACCTTTTGCATGATGACTATGCATTATTTTTTTTTTTTTTTTTTTTAATATACAGCCTTACAAAATAAATGATAGCAGTACAAGAACCCCTTCTGGGTAAAGGGAAGAATGACGCAAGAATTCTACTGACAAAAGAAGTGATATCCATTTTGCGAGTTATTTTCTTTGTGTCACTGTGGTGGAAGGGAGGATACTAAGTCTCTTAATTTTATTTTAGAGGAAACAATTCCGCCATTGGGACACAAAGAAAGTAACTTGCAACATATCACTTCTTTTGTGAGTATAATTCTTGCGTCACTCTTCCCTTTACCCCGAAGAGGTTCTTGTATTGATATTAAAAACAGCCTCCTGCGATTCGCAGCTTCAGGATTCCAGTTTTGCACTGATACATCTAAAGCACACTGACGTAAATATTTGCAGTGAACTATCCTTTATACTAAATAAGTCAGAAGGCAATATCTATGATAGATTCGTTTCAAATACTTTATTAACAAGTAATCCAAACTGTCTGGGAGACTTCTAGATCCCAGATCCGTTTATAAAGAAGATAGTCTCAAATACATTTCCCTCATGCGCAAACCTCATATGTGTTTTCGCAACTATGTATTCACAGTGCATCATCTTCATTATATAACATCCATAAATATTACTCCATCTAAACTAAACCGGTTACAATGTAGACCTATTAATCTCTGAATGTGTTCCTTTCGAACTCAACAAACAATATCGTTGTATTAAATTTATTTTTTAAACAACCATAATGCATTTAGCTATTGTTTGTTTACATTCTTGTCATCAACGAAATCCGACCACATTAAGAATTACCAAAAACATAAAGAAAACTACCTTCGTTCTCATCTAATTAAGAAGGACCTATCTTTCAAAACACTTAACGTATTTGTCCAATGTCGTTATAATGCACTACATATTATGTTTAAATATTTCGACTTATTTTTGCTATTTTTCTTCGCCTTTACTCAGAATTGCATGTAGCTATTGTCTTGTCTTTAAACAAGTTCACATACCTGAAGTCTTTTCATTTAATAATCAGACCAATCACGTATGCAAAGAAGAACAACATTTTATATAGACGGGGTTCCTTTATCAAGTACCACTTTTGAAGAATTCACGCACTACATGTACTCGTCGATGACGCGGCCGTAATACTACCGTTTTGCTACAGTCTTGGCCGCAACCTTTGATTACTCAAAAATACTCACAAGTAACACTTCGCTCCTTTGAATCCGGAATGGCGGAATGCGACACATATCCTGAAAGAGCCAGTCCTAATTAAGATGCATATGGATTTCCAGCGTCAGTTAGCAATGGGTTCGAGAGTTATGGGTCTGTAAAGTTAACATAGGAATCCATAGGAAATGCCACGTCAAGGCATTTCCTTGACGTCTCTTTCTGCTAACCTTAGGTAATATCTACATAGAAATCATACAATCTATAAAGCACGAGAGGTAAGTGGAAGATAGCATTCAAACAGACAACAAGCTTTGCTTACATTACTGCATATTTTTCACAAGATGGTTTAACAAGGATACTTACATAGTGAAATCTTGAGATAGGAGCACACGAACTTCACAAACCCTATAGAAAATTAGTACGTTTCGCAATTGCGTTTTCAACTGGTAGAAAGGAAAATGGACAGGTGCGGGAGTGGTGTTAAGGTAATGCCATATTGCCAGTGATGCTGGGTGACAGTGTGGCCAGGTTATGGAGGTGGGAAAATGACTAGATGGGTCGGAGAAAACACCAGGTGGAGAAGAAAGTGCAAAGGTTACTAGGAGCAGGTAAGGGGCTTCCTGGAGAAATAAGAGTGTAAAGACTCAGAGTAGAGGGGGCAAATAACAATAATGATGAAGATGAAGGAGAGAACAAAGAAACAATATAGAAATAAAATTGCAACTAGAGACGGAACAAGGGAGAGAAAGGAAGAAGAAAACGGCACTGCGTTGCAAGAAGTTACAGGCAGTTGAGGCCGGGTTCATGGTTGGCGGAAAGGATGGAGATGTACATCTGCTCCCATCTCTTTCTTACTGTGGCAGGTGAGTCAGGGTTCAGGATTCTGACTCGAAAGGTTTCGTCGAAGGTACAGCCGTGATAAGAAGTGTGTTCGTGTATGGGGAGGTGCGGAAGTTGAGATTTGGAGGAGTGGCGATGGTTGTTGATGCGGTATGTTAGAGGAGTTTGAGTTTCGCCAACGTAGAAGGCGGAACATAGGTTACAGAGTAGGAGATAAACGAGGTTGGAAGATATGCAACTACCGGAGTGTCTGAAAGAGTACTTCTGGACAGGTTTTGCAGCGGGGTCTATTGCACTTGCTAGGTTTAGGGGGGAAGTAACGGGATTGGTCCGGTTGTGGTAAGAATCGTGTTGAAATTCGGAGGTCTGCGGTAGACTATTTTGGGACACGACGGGAAAACTCTTTCAGTTTTAGGTGACTCAGTGGATATGGGGTGTGCCAGTTTGAGGAGCTTTTGAAGGGCCTGAAGGCTGGGGCGGTACTGGGTAAGAAGATTGGGAGTGAAAGGAGCTTCGCGGGGAGGTCGGTTGGAGTTAGGGTGATGACGGGCACTTTCCAGTTGTTTACGCATGAGGTGTTTGGGATATCCACGGTTAGTGAGAGCTGAGGAGAGGGTACTTAAATAGTTACGAAGGAAGTCATTAGCGGAACAGATGCGGGAGCCCCGGACAGCAAGAGCGTATAGAAGAGAGCGTTTGGTATGAAAGGGATGGGAGCTGTTGAAATGGAGATACTGCATACTGTTGGTAGGTTTGATGTGAACGCCTATCTCAAGTCGACTGTTCTTGAGCCAAACATCCACATTCAGGAAAGTTCCCTCGAGAAAGACCAGTTGAACTTGACGGGAAAGGTGCAGTTGAGGTTTTGCAGAAATGTTTCCAGAGACTCTTGTCCGTGGGTCCAAGTCAAGAAAATATCGTCGATATAGCGAAGCCATGTGAAAGGTTTGGGAGGTGTGGAGTTGAGGTATTGAGTCTCCAGGCGTTCCATGAAAAGGTTGGCGTAGGAAGGGGCCATGCGAGTGCCCATGACTGTGCCTTTGATTTGCATTAAATTGTGGTTCGCAAAGGTGAAGTTGTTCATGGTGAGGACAAACTGGGCTAGCTGAAGCAGAAATGGTGTACTGGGTTTACGAGGACTGGGACGTGTGTCGAGATAGTGTTCAAGGGCAGCGAGGTCATGGGTGTGGGGAATGTTGGTATACAGTGATGTCACGTCGACTGTAACTAAGGTGGTGTCAGGTGGGAGAGGATCAGAAATAGAATGGATTGTGGAGAGGAAGTGGTTGGTATCCTTGATGTAGGAAGGGAGAGCCAGTACTGGAGACTATGGGTCTGCCGGGATTTCCAGGTTTATGGATTTTGGGAAGCAGGTAAGATTTAGGAGTTCTGGGATTGTCAGAACAGAGTGTGGAGACAGTGGAACGCGACAACCCGTCATGGGGTCCATGCTTTTGAAGGTAGGTGTGGATCCTATTAAGGAAGGATTGGGTGGGATCTTCCTCGAGGGACGGTAAAAGGTAGGATCGGAAAGTTGTTTGAGGGCTTCGGATTGGTAGTCAGAGTAGTTCATGACTAACGTGGTTGATCCCTTGATAATGGTGGTTGGATCAGAACGAAGATTGGAGATATCTCTTCGTTCTGCAGTTGTGAGGTTGTGATGTGATTGGAACGTGTCGGTGAAGCCAGGGTGAGCAATTTGTTTGGAGAGGAAGGAAATGTACAGTTCAACTGGGTGGTTAGGAGGGAGATGGGGAGGATCCTTATTGGAGGGAGGAAGGAATTTGTGGAGGCTGGGATGAGTTTCGGTGTCAGAGGTGTCAGGATGGGTGGACCATTGGTAGTGCCACTTAAGGTTACGGGCAAAGGGGAGGAAATAATTAAGTAGTTTGGCTTGTTCAATATGGCGTAAAGGCCGTACGAAATGACTTTTTATTCGGTATCTGAAAGTGTGCGGAAAGAAAGGCTGAGAACTGGCTGTGGGCATTTAGAATTTTTAGGTTGTCTTAAGGTGGCGTGTTCACTTACGCGGTTACTTTTGAGTCTCTGTGGGGCAGAGGTTAGGTTGCTCCGGCAATTGCTAAGAGAGGTCGGATCAGGACAACTAATTAAAGGGGGGGTCAGTCCGAGTAGAGGAGGAGGATGATGGAAAACTGTATTCTAAATGTGGGACAATGATGTTTTATTAATTTGTAAATATTGTGTTTGCTGATTTACCTGTCTTGATTATTATATTCAGCCATCTATAAAGCATTGAGATATATTCTAAAAGACCTCTCATAAGCCTCTGTTACAGTATTTTCCAGTGTACCAATTATTCAACCTCAAGTTCAGGAAGTCTTGTATCCATATACATTCCTTGTTACTGGATAAAGCCTTGATTCTTGAATTATCATTCGACGATATCAAAGGAGTTAGTCCCGAAATATCTTCTGCTTTATTCCAGTTATTGCCTACATTCAGGTTAGCAGAAAGAGACGTCAAGGAAATGCCTACACATGGATTTCTATGTTAACTTTATAGACCCATAAGTCCCGAACCCATTGCTGACTGACGCTGGGAATCCATGTGCATCTTAATTAGGACTGGCAGGATATGTGTCACATTCCGGATTCAAAGGAGCGAAGTGTTACTTGTCAGTAATGCCGCATGAGCGAAAGCGGGTTACAGTCTGGTTCGATTCTTTTCAGCACTACGCGTTAATAAGGTACCGGTACCATAAATGTGAGTTCTGAGCCACAATAATTGTTCCTTCACTTGCAACCGTTCATGGCACTCTGATCGTTTTCCCCCCACATTATGCATTTGCAGTGGCCGTCAACTTAAAACTTTGAAGTGCAAGGAAACATGCCTTATTTCAAGCAAATAACGCATTTTCGACACGAATCGCACTGCACACCTTCCTTTATTTGCTCCAAGAGTTCATTTTCAGGTGACTCAAAAGTACATAAGCACCCAAATAAACATTTTGTGTCCTGTTTTCTTTTTTAGCCATTAGATCCATCCCCGTGTTCAAGTTTCCAGGGTCCACATGTCTCCATCCTCTGTATTTCCGGAACGAATGGTGATGAGAAAATGCCGAAACAAGCATACTATTATTTTTGGAAGCTAATATTTTAACTTGACTAACACATATACTTCTGTTCGACTCTTACATGAGCAAAGAAAGTATCAGTTTTTGAAATTTGAACAGGGACAACATATCGATGCAGGAGCTACTCCAATTTGTTTTTTTAATCGTTACCTTTGAAATGATTACTCGACCCATTTATAATTTTTGAGGTGCCCCATCGGGGCAACAATTTCTTGTAGGGACGCTTGAACTTTAAGGTCTAGGAAGAACAATAGTACATAAAATAGCTTTGCAAGAGAGATATTTTTCCACCTTGTATAAATCTTACAGCCTGAACATAAAATAGTCGTTTTCGGACTTTAGACCCCCTCCCCTCCCAACATATGGATGCCGGAGTTGGTCCAAAAATGTCTTTCATCAAAACTTTTCGTACGATATATTACTCAACCCTGCTACCCCATTGTAATTTGAAATCTTTGAGCGGTCGGTCATGCTTTTTTTTTTTTTCTGTCACACCAATCGGCCTTCAAAGGAGATCCTGGCCGACCTTTTTTCCAACATCTTTTGTCCTACGTATCCCGACCTGAGCGAAGATGTGTCTAAAGAGCATAAAATCAGTTCAGTTTTAGGGAACGGTTTTTCTTTCTAAATACTGTTGTTAGTTTCGTCCGTTTTATTTCTCTATTTCCATTCCCACCTTCAATTGCATTTCAATGTACAGTTTCTGAACAGTGTCCTATCTGGATATTTTTTTTTTTTATCATCTCCAATATTTCGCTTATTTAGTATCTCGAGTACTTGCAACTTGTGGTAACGTTTGTGAATGGAACGTAAACCACAATAGACGATCTCTAGCTCATCGTATACAAACCCTCTTTTTACCAATGGGGTGTAAGAACATCCCACTGCTTTGTATTTCGTCCTTACTTTGGTACTACATATAGAACGTACTGATTACGTTGTTTTGAAGAAATTTCGTTTTACATACGGTAGAGTGTAGGCTTAGGGCGTTTGGCAAAACATGTTACTCCGAAACAAACTAATGTTTTTCTCCAGTTCCGATAGATGGCAAGCTACTGAAATGTTACTATCAGCTTATCCCATAAGTAGTGTCGTATTTTTGCACCATGAGGAAAAGAACGATAACTTACCTGGAGCACTACCGTTAGTCAGGAAAATAGTCTTCATCGGACTCCACAACACTCTCACCTGTCAACCAGCTGTTGAATCCTCCGCTGAAAGAAGTCACTTGTTTTGGAGTCAAAGAACTGCTTCACTGTTCGTCACATGTCATCCATTTTGCAGTGTTTTCCCAGAAAGGTGGTTTTGCAGGCTGAGAAAAAGACAGTAGTCTGTTGGTGCAAGATCCGGTGCAGATGCCGGGTGGGTGAGTTTCTTCCAGCCACTCTCCTCGATCTTAGCACAGGTCCTTCTTGCACAGGTGTGTGGGCGCGCGTTATCACCGTGAATAAGCACACCCTTGCGATTAACCAGAGTTTTGCACGTTTCTCCAACAATTTAGTCCGTAGGCGTTCAAGTGGCTAACAGTAGGCATCTGCATTGATGGTCTGGTTACGTAGCAAGAGTTCAAAATGGATTATCCGACCAAACACTCAACATCACTTTGCAGTTGTACAGATCCTGTTTTAACACAGTTGCCGCGATCCTTCTCCCCCTTTCTTTTAGGTGCCCACTGCCGTTTGCGTGTAATGTTATGGTAAAGGACCCACTTTTAATCTCCTGTCACAATTCTGTCCAGAAATTGCTCACATCTGTGACGGGTGAGCAGAAAACCTCAAATGTGAACTCGCTGCTGCTTCTGTTGAGGCGTTAACGCATGGGGTACCCATTTTCCGAGTTTCGACACGTACCCATTGCAGTGGCGTCTCTTCCCTAAGCTTGTTGGTGAGGCTGGTGTCCCCAGACCGAAACCTCTGGAACTTTCGCACATCTACAGCACCCTGACCATATACGGCATTGATGTTTCGTGCCTCTGCGCAGGCTGGATATCCCACAGCATGACATGCCGTATGTGGTCTTCCGACACTGCCATGATCAAACACAAGCCACACTTCCAAAACGTCGAGTAGACCGTTCTTCTTCTACACAGTGCTGCATAATCATATGACTCAGCTATGGCACGTGGCGTCTACTTCACTATTCGCCCGTCAGATGGTGTCATTGCAGCGGTCATCGCACATACGACATTACTTACGGGATAACACGGTATATTTGCTCTGTTATACTCGTGTATAAGCTATTTATTCATATATTTCCAGTTATAAGTCATATTGTTTCCCTTGTATGTGTCGCGAAGCTCTTCCGATTTCTCGCTTCCTTTTTCAAGGGTTCCTGATATTTTTATATTGTTGTTGTTTGTGTTACCATAGTGTACTACGTAATTCCATATTCACTTTTATCCCACTAATTAATCTACTTGTCCCCTTCTAAAAGTGGTTAATGTTCTGGGATGCAAACACGTCCCACACGGAAAATAACATAACTTTTTGTTGTAGCTTGGTAAAAAAGATTGTTATTCGTAACGTAAGAAATTTATATGTTGTTCATTATTCTTTTTCCGTGCAATGGGTTAGCGCACACAAATCTTGATTGAAAAAGAAAGTACCTTATTTGTACAGATTTTGGGTCAGTGTTGCCAATTTAATGATTCGTTGGAGAAAGACGAAATTAAACGAGATAATAATCTACGAACGACAGTGCTTTTATTTCAATAAGGCTCCCATCAACTGCACAGATAAGTAATATTCATGAGATCCAGTCACAGACCGCTATGTTTCCTTCTTTTCTGGATCAAAGATTATCTTTGGTTATGCCATTTCTATTTTTAAACTAGAGTTCGCTGTGGCAACATCGTTTTTTATTATGACATATTGTTAACTTCTTATCAGGTAAATAGAACAGGAACATTGTGCGCAAACTCTTTGCACTTATATATATATATAAGGTAAATTATTTAAGACAAATGAAGGAGAAAAAAGGATAATTCTTACAGCTTACTTTCGCATTAGATCACACATATTCACATGTACACACAAAAAAATACATGTTTGACTGTCTCTTCAAACTTGTACTTTGTGAACACGTGAACTTCGCTCTCTTCCTGTCTACTTGAAAAAGTGTGAATACACGAAATATAGTGACTTTTTTTATGTGTGATCTAATGCGAAAGTAAGCAGTAAGTATTATCCTTTTTCTCCTTCATTTGTCTTAAATTGCCTTCCCGGCTTTCCTTTGTACTAGTTATATATATAATTATTAGGAACATTCAACGTCCTAATTTTGTGTAGTATATTTTCGTTTTTTTATTAGGCCCAGTACGATGATGTTCGGTGTAAATGTGTATGCCCCAATCCGTCATCAGTGAATGGTCAGAACAGCACGCAAGGAAACGGAAAGTTATACATTGGAAATGTTCCTCCTAATGAATGGTACGTATGTGATGAATTGAGTCAACTTACTTGTTGTTGAAACTAGGTTCAGAGTTCGCGTTTTCCTAGCAATTAATATGTAAATCTATTGTTTTATCAGTTCTTTTTTTACTCGTAAAATTGTAAGCTCTCCCATCCAGTTGCAACAGCACTTTGCAATGAGTTAAAATCATTTCGCTTTATTTATCTTACAAAATTACTTTTGGATCTTTGTCCATGTCTTGAAAAGTTGTGTATGAGTTTCCAGAAGGATCAGATGGATTTGTCAATGATACAGCCTTAGGTGAATACCACTAAACAAAGTGTTCTTCAACTGAACAGTATTCAGGGACCCAGTGTTGGAGAGTTTCGTAATGAAAACAGTCTTATTTTGCTTCTGACGTTCAGGTTGATGATGATTTGAAATACAAGGACATTGAGCTTCGTTTTTTTTTTTTTTTTCAAAAATCAATCGACGGGAAGTAGAAAGTGTAAGGACAGGTTTATTGGCAGTCTAATAGAAAAATTTAGTGGCGAGATTTCCAAATGATTCTCTAGACATTTTAAACTCATTTGATGGCCTCTTCAATCCCCAAGAAGTATCTCACGTCCATAGAAGAACTTGCTGCCTATAGCAATTTCCAACTGGGGGTGATTGTTGATTGATTGACATCTGTTGTAGATAAGGAGATAATACATGCTGATTTTACAATGTTCAATCACACACATTGGCTTGAAGAATTTCTCTCTCAAAGAATCGTGTTGCAAGGTTGTGGAGGACAATGGACATTTCCGGTAATATTTTTTTTTTATTATTATTATTGCAATAAAAAATTCTTCTATTAAAGTAGACTACGGGAAACATTTCCTTTCTTTCTGTGATGCATTTATCAAAAGTAATAAAGCCTTGCTTCGAAACAGTCTCAGTCTTGCGCTTAATCGGGCGCCGCCATGTTATGACGTAATCAATCTGCCGACTGTTTGTCATTAACGTACAGATGGTATTTGATTTGTTAGTATTGTTAACAAGAAATAGCAAAAATGGATCGAAAGAAATAGTATAAGTGGTGAATAGCGTTTCTGTATGCCTTAACACGTCATTTAGTTCGTTTTATTCATTTAAAATTGATTTTTACTTTTAATACTTCTTTAAGATATTGATATATTTTGGTAGCTTCAACACTTAATTTATAGCAACTCTTTTTTCATGATTAAATCATAACATAGCTTCTAATAATGCTCTTTTTAGAACTCTGGTATTTTAAAAGAATTACATATTTTTTCTTTTAAAAAAATATGAGCTTTTACATCCGACAATCGTATACTTCTTTTAATGAATCCCAGTGATGCATTTTCAAAAACTTAAGGCTAAAATCAAATGGGCTACTTAAGGCATTTTGTTCTACGTCAATTATTCAAATTTCAGTAGAGAAAAACAGAAATTAACAGAGACCAAAGTTCGTTTCGTCCTTCAATAATGAGTACAATTAGTTTTAACAAAATAATTAATAGTAAACTCAGGATTGTGTGCAGACAGTATTGGGACATTATTCTGCCGATGTTACTTGATTTGTCACAGTTTTTTTCCTTGCTGCCTGTTAATTTCTTTTCTTTCTTTTGACTGCACGGGCCATGGTGGATTGGTAGAGCGCTCACCTGTGGTGCTTGGGGTCATCGGTTCGATCCCAGCTCGTTCCATGTGGTCTTTGTGGTGGACAAAGAAACCGTGTGCGTGGGTTTTGTCGGGATATTCCCGTTTCCTCTCACTTTCTTCATTGCACCAATTCTTCCATCATAGTCCATTCGGTCTCAGCCAAAGTTACCTAAAGGGCATAAAAATTCAAATTTTGACCGTACATCTAACTGTTCTGTCATGTTTTTCTGTAGATAATAATACCTGTTTGTTTGTGTCTCCTGTCAATTTTACTTACAAGCAAAGATACTGATGGGGCAGAAAAAAGTTTCAAAATTTTTCCTTCTGTCATGGTTAGGATGTCAAAATATACGCAAATTTTGGCAACTCGAGTGCAATTGCTTTGGAAAATACCTAAGATATAAAAGTCAGATTCCTGTTTCTGGAGAGTGAAGAAAAAGTGAAAATATTCTTATATTTGTAAAAGAAATGGAAAGCAAATACGTGGTAATGGGTACTGGATGGAAGGCGCTACCGGTTGGAGATTATGTTCTTCACGGCCGCCATCTTGTATCTCTATTGGTTTTCTCAAATGGGAATCTTGTAATATGTCATTCTGGGCTAGAATTTAACGGGAAACATGTTTCTGAAGTCAAGTTTTGCCGTAAATGTATTATTGTAAGAGATAATGGCGTGTGACATTAGTATGGGCTAATGATGCAAAAACCTGAAAACACCCATTTTGTTTTGAAATAATGAAGGCAATGTAACCTAAATGCATACACATGCTTATCGATATGGCACTATAATCAGGAACAGTTTATATGCATTTAGGTTACATGTCCTTCATTATTTCAAAACAAAATGGGTGTTTTCAGGCTATTGCATCATTAGCCCATATTGATGTCACACGCCATTATCTTTCACAATAGTACGGCAACACAAACGTGTTTCCCGTAAAATTCTAGCCCAGAATGACATATTACACGATTCTCATTTAAGAAGACCAGTAGAGATTCAAGATGACGGCCGTGAAAAAATACCTTCCAGCAGGTAGCGCCTTCCATCAGTACCCATTACTATGTTTGCTTTCTATTTCTTTCAGCATTTAACATATATAAGGGTATTTTCACAAGTTTTCTTCGCTCTCCGGAAACAGGAATCTTACTATTATAACATCGATATCACCCGAAGCAGCTGCGTTCGAGTAGCAAAAATTAGCATGTGCACATATTTTCATGACTAACTAACTAACCCTATGGCTTATGGAACTCGCAAGTTCATCGCCGCAGAAACAAACTTTCGCCATTGGATTCTCTTCTGGGCAATATCAAGCCAGTTTTCATCACGCGAACACCTACTTCTCGAAGATCTCTTCTAACATTGTCCTCCCAACGACGTCTCGGTCTTCCCAATGGTCTCCTTCCATCCTCCATTCCAACCAGGATGGAATATAATCTTCGTTTTTCCCCCATCCGAACTGCATGGTCTGTCCACCTTAGTCGTCGCGATTTCATTATTTTTACAACATTGATAAATCATACAGTTCGTGGAGTTCTTCATTATGCAGTCTCCTCCAGTCATCTCGTCCTGTTTGACCCGTATATCTTTCTCAAAACCTTATTTTCAAACACAAGTAATTTATGTTCATCTGCTAGGGTCGTACTCCAACTTTCGCAACCGTAAAGTATTACCGACAGAATAACCGTTCTGTATATTTTCAATTTCCTTGATATTAATCGCGATGTTAGAAGTTTTTGGACTGAATAGAAACAGCTTTACCCGATACTAAGTGACTTTTTATTTCTTCCGTAACCTCATTTTTGCTTGTTACGTATGCTCCCAAGTATTTAAATTTGTTTACTTTCTCTGTGACCTCATCCCTAATTCTTATGTTTTTATTTCCTTCATTCCCTGTGTTTCGGCTTGTTACCATGTATTTTGTTTTATCTATGTTTACCTGTAGACCTATCTCATTGCACGCTTCTACTAAAGCATCGGTGTTGCTTTGTAGTCCATCTATATCATCCCCTATTAAATCTACATCATCAGCGTATACAAACAGTTGATTCAAACCATTCAATGATAGTCCCTTTTTGTCCCCTTTAATTTTTAAAATCGAATATTCTAACGCAAAGTTAAACAGTAGTGGTGACAAGGCATCGCCTTGTTTGAATCCGTTGCGAATCTTGAAACTATCTGACATATTATTACCTATCCGTACTCTGCTTATGGGGTCGCTGAGACACATCTTAACTAGTTGAACCATTTTTTTCGGAATTCCAAATCGTATCAGGATACTGTATAACTTTTCCCTTAGGATAGAATCATATGCTTTCTTAAGATCAATGAATAGCTGCTGAACCGTCCCATTTCTTCTCCAAAATTCTAATCATGACAGAGAAAAAAATGGAACCGTTTTTTTTTTTTTTTTTGCCTTATCAGTATGTTTGCTTGTTATCTATTTTATTTCCATGTGGAACTGGAAATCCTCTGTCACATCGACGGTTTTGAGCTTCAGTGTGTGCTTGGTTTCATATTTTTTTGCTTGTGTTCATCGTCTGGTGTTTGTCGTACATCAATATCTTTTTAAGAACATCTTCCCTGTCAAGTGGTTTGTCGATAAACGCGTGTTCATTTCTCGTGATCTCTCTCTACATATTGTAGACAATGATGTAGATAAGCATGAATTCTTTGTGGTTATGCTCAAAAACCTGAACCTGCATCCTTTATTTCAGAAAATGTCAATGTAGTCACTGGTTTCGGTGCCACTACTTCTTTTAAGCTAGAATATATATATATATGAGCTCCTGCGTAGCCTAGTCGGTAGCCCGCTCGATTTCAGTGCGAGCGGTCCCGGGTTCGATTCCCGGTGGGGGCTCAAAAATTTCGGTGTTGACCCAGCATCGTGAGGACAATTGGGGAGCTGCTGTGAATAAAATACAGTGGCGATCACAGTGAGAGCTTCGGCTCTCCTCTCCCAACCCGTCTGGTCAGCGTGGGAGCAGTAGACCAACTCCTCCCTTCGGGGAGAGGCCTCATCCACTAGTGGATTGAATATGGCTGTGATTTATTATATATATATATATATATATA